>QTSX02000228.1:0-132022 GCA_014839935.2 Entomophthora muscae | reverse complement strand
TATCACTTGTGACACTAACCCTACTCCCCTTCACCAGCAGGTGGGAGTTTTTTAATAAGGGCGTATCCACTGTTCACAGTGTGGCAGTGGAGATTGTGCACCACCTTCATTGTGGGGTGGGTACATACAGAAGAACTCACTACAGGTGTTTGTAATAAACTCTCTCTTCTAATAAATTTCATTAAAATTCATATTATTTTTATTACAATAAAATTTTCTAATTCTTATTTTAGCAAATGGGATTTGCAGAATATATCCCAGAGAAGGTCTTAATAAAAGCATCATAATATATTTCAATAAATCTACTTCTTATTTGTACACATTACAATTAAATTTTTTTGATTATTATATTTATTTGCCAAAAGTGATATTAATGTGTTTGCGTAATCCAGTATCAAGCGTTTGGGATAACCTTAGACAACACAATAAAAAATGATTATAAATAAATAAATTACTAACCTTCATTTATTGTCCTACTGAATGTGATTGCAGGCTTGGAAACATCTAAATATAAAATGATAATTAATAAATCTTGAATAGTAAATTAGAGAATATAAAAAGTCAGACACACTAAGCCTTTAATTGATTGGCTGTTTGGCTAGGCACGCGCAGATGAACAAATCAGTGTGGCCATAGAATTTGGCCACAGTCTCAGCTGGGAGGGTGTGGATCCCAGCCTGCAGCAAATTAAAGAGGTCCTCAGTCCCAGTTGGGGTTTCTTGCTTGACAACTCACTTGAGCCACCCAAAGACTTCCTCAATGGGATTTAGGAAGGGCAAATAGGCAGGGAGGAAGAGAAGGCGCAAATTTGCTGTGGCCAATTGCTGGGGACCCACTGCGCTGTTGGTGTCAATCATTGGTAATTCCTCAAGAATGTCAGCCACTTTGTGGAGACCAACATTGTCCAACACAATGACATTGGTGAAGCCAGGGCTTGTGCGCCTCAGGTGCTCCTGACCAATCAGAGAAATGATAGGAAGGTACAGCTGTTGAGGGAGCCCAGTATTATTTGGTATAGCTCAACCCCCTTCTTTGACCAAGAAGAGCCACCATCAAGTAGTCTGTGGCGCGGACTGCAGCACGCTAAGCCATCCCGTCATTGGAGCCTTTGGGGACATAGCCATATGCATTGCACATAGACAAGGCAAATGCCAATTTGTCAATATAGTAAAAGTTGACTGTCCTCTTGACTTTGAGGGAAGTGTATGCCTCTGCATAGTTTTTCTGGGTCTCAATGTTGGTTGGGCTATTCTGATTGTACAGAGATACCCCAAGCTTTTTCCAGGAAAAGCTCATTCCCTTGACCAGATGGTAGTAAAAGGAGATTGAGGCCTTGATCCCAAAAGTAGATTTGACCATGGCCTGTATATTTGCCAGTTCAAGATGGCAGTCACAGGTGATCCACTGATGGATTGCCCATTTGTGTTCTTTGGTGAGCATGGTTGATACGTGCAAGGATTTCTGTGGCAAGGACTTGGCCAGTATTGATGAACTTGTTGAATGTCTTGGAAGCGTACTTGGGATCCACCCCAACAATGGCCGCGGCTGCCTTGTAATTGCCTGATTCACACATTAGCTTAATCAGGATGATGCATTTTATATCAGGAATACTCTTCTGGGTGGGCTTTGTGGGTTCAGACAAGACAGGATCCTGATTGTTGACAGGTTTGACAAGGCATGGGCATCTTGGTGTAAAACACAGCAACTTTCTTTAACACTAACTGCCCCTCATTGGTTTGATAGAACTCAGGCTCCTCATCATCCTCCTGATTGCCATCACTGACGTAGGGCTTGTAGCTAGTATCAAGTACAGGCTTCACCTTCTCTAGAATGGCTGACAGGACCAACTCTTGCCGGTACACAACGTCAAACACATACAAAGTAAGTTCTACCTCCTTGTTTCTAACTTTCTTTGTAGTGGTGACTTTGGTGGGCTTCTGGGTCAGCTTTGGGACCCAAGGATTGATGCTCCGCACCCTAGCAGCTTGTGCTCCTTGAACCAGCTGTGTCAGTGCAGCGTCACTATGGAACTCTCCTCTCCTGTATCCTCCTTGAGTAGGCACTTGGGTTGCACCAACTCTATTCTTTGACCCGTGGGGGCAACTGCAACCGCAGTGCACAACGGGTGTATTGGTACTCTGTTGTTGTGTTCCTTTGATTTTAAAATTTAATAAAATATTAAATAAATTTCAATTAAGTTACTCCCTAATTTTAATTTTTGCTTTTATCTGAATATGTATATTTAATTAGAGTTTTTCCCATCCAATATCCCAATTATAGATTTTTTATTTCTTAATTAGTTGTTTTTGGTTTTACAACACCCATTTTAGAATGCTCAAAAAAATCCACCCATTTTCCTAGATTTTACTGCCAAATTCAAACACCCAACACAATATTCTTAAAATTTATGTTTCAGATCTTGTGTCTTATTTTAGATACCTTGGTATCATTCATGATGATAATCCATTGCACACATTGCGTAAATGATTTTGTTTACGTAGTGAGTTGCTATTGTGTTTTGTTTTTGGTTTGAGTTTTGACTCACCTTGCTTGGGTGTATTTTGTCACCAATTCACATAGTAAATATATGTACACTAAAAGTCAACTCACACCATTTTGTTTGTGAATCAATGTATTTTGGTTTGTATTTTGAATGGTTTTGCTTTGTGTGTGAGCCCTTTGTTGCTGTGTTGACTCATTTTTACCATTAACACCAATAAATCCTGTTAACAGAGTGTATATTTTAACCTGAGAGATGGATTTTGTTTAAATCTGAAATCATTTTGTTTAAATCTGAGATATTTTCAGTTGTCACCATAGCTTTTAAAACTACTGTAAGTTAATTATATGATAGAACCAAGGTAATTTTCTAACCTGTTGAGATAAAGAAAAATGGTTCAGTTTAGAACAGATTGGGTTAGTCACATAACAAATTTGAACTTTTTTGATAGAAATAGTGATCAATTCCATGGAAAATGTGCGCTAATTGGCAAATATGTCCAGACACATAACAAATAATGTAAAGTGAGAAAAATGGATGGTGGTTCAACAACAAATATTTCATTCACTAGAAAAAATATATTTTAGTCACAAAACAAATCCACAATGTTTACTATGGTTTTTGAGAACAAAATGAACCCAGTCACTACAGTGAAAAACTTGATTCAACAACAAACCCTCATACCAGCTGAACCAGGCAATAAAAATATCAAATATAAAAAATCAATAAAATATAATAATGTTTTCAGTTAATCATAATTAAGATATACAATCTGAACAAAAATGGAAATACATATTCTGTTTGTCTGTTTTGAGATTAGAATTATCAAAAAAGTAGATTTATCAATATATAGTTAAAAGTGCATATTTAAAACCAAAAATAATTAATATGTAAATTTTATAGCCTAATATGAAATAATGATAGATACAACAAGCTTTAGGGTTACTATTATTGACAAATAAAATTATGTTAAATAAATTATATGGTTAATGTGATTTGGTTCATTTGAATTTTAACCAAAAATGGATTCATCACACCAACACAGTCAATGAGCCAAAGGAGTACACAGCAGATGTGGATGCCCTTGTGGGTCAAAGAACAGAGTGTCTGTTGTCCAAGAGGCAGAAGTGCCAGGAATTGTTTTTAAGATTTCAAGGAAAATTAATTTAAAATCCTAATTTAGGAGGATTTTTAAGTTAGTTATATTAATTTCAAACCAATCACTTTCTTTTTGATTCTGTCTTCTATTCCTGATTTCTTTTGCTTTTGCTCTGGCATTAAGTTTCTTTTCTTAAAAAACAAAATTTTGCTTTTGGTTTTCACTTTTTTCTGTAACCAAGCTTTTTCTTGAATTTTAAAACAGTTGTGTAAGCACTGTTGGTCTTCAAACTCCCCTATAACTTCCAAACAGTCACAGAACTTTTATATTTCCTTTGTTGCATCTGTAACAGTTGAGAGGTTTCTTTTTTCTATTATAAATAAAGATAAAATTGAATAGTAGTGTAATGTAACTGTCCTGTTTAGCTACATTACATACCTGAGGTTCAACAGATATGAGGTTTTAAAAATTCATGTGTGTGTCATCAGAATACAAATATGAGACATAAATACCAATATTGAAAAACCAATAGAATAGGGAAACAAGTGAATTAAAAACTTGAATAATTGATTTATTGAGTATTTGCCAGTTTATATACTGTGCTGAACAATTGATAAACCATCAGTTGAGACAATCTGTTTGATTGTTATAATTATCAGATTATCAGGAGTTTCAGTTGTGATCTAACTGAAATCTTCCTGGTGTGATCTGTTACATCACAGTAGGCTTTAAGCTCAAATTCTTTTACTTGCTTCAAAAGTGTTGTAACTGAACCAATGATAGTTCAAAATTTGATTGGGGAAGAGAAAAGTCCAATATAAAGGGCAAGAATAAGAATGATATGTAGTTTATTGAGGAATATCATAATTAATATACCATATCAAGAAGCCACAAGTCCACAGGGGGTGGCATAGTGGCAGGTTTGATATAAGGTTTGGGTTGTGGAATCACTTGCACAGGGATCAGCATATCAAATTGGCAGCACTCCTAATTAGGAGATAGTGTCCGCAATTTGACATTGCCATAATAATGATCCATGCCAATAGATATGTTCTGGGACAACTCATTAAGCGCCCCTGTGTATTGTAAGATATGTTGGCAGGTAAGGATAGAACCTTGGTTGCAACACCCCCCTTGCCCCCTGTTTTTTTTCAGGCACCAGGATTGGAACCTTTGGAAGGTCTGGGAAGGTACACATTAAGAGATTTTGTGTGAGGATGGCATAGCAGGGGCTCAAGCAATCATGGTGGAGGGTCTTGGTGTTTCCTTGGGCATCTTCAAGCTGTTAGGTGTGGCTGTCATAGATAGCAGCTATCTTGAAGGGCCTGAGGCAGTTGGGTTCAAGATTTGTGAAGTTGGGATTAAGGGCGTAGACAGGATCACTCACAGCATAGCTTGCCTTGAGGTGTTTAGTCTCCCCCTTGATCTGCTCTTGCTCTATGTTGCAAGATTTGGCACGCCATTGCCCAGTGAGGGAGTAGTTACAAGGGGATGTTTTGCGGGAACAGTGGACCATAGCTTACCTTGTTCTACCCCTGATAGGCCATCAGGAGTCCCAAAGTCCAGGGTACTGGGGCTGAACCCTGTATCACAATCAATTCTAGCTCTTTAAGATAAGCAGAACTGTGGAAAGATGTTTGGTTCAGGCGGTATTTGGAGCTCCTGAGAGAGTTTGGAAATTAGTTGCACCAGTGAGCTGTTTAGGCGCTCTACACGTTCATTGGCATGAGGGTTGTATGGTGTTGTGGCCACTTGTTGAAGGACATTCTTGACACAGTATGCTTTCATAACGCCACCTACAAGTTCAGGCCCCCCATTGGTGATGAGGCTCTTGAGGCAGCCAAAGCGTGCCACAATTTCTTTGCCAATGAAGCAGGTGGTGATGGTGGCAGTATGGTTAGTGGTTGTCCACGCTACTGGCCAATGGGTGAAGTAGTTGATGGCTGTAATGATGTACTTCTTGCCTATTCTGTCTCCAGGAAAAGGTCCAACAATGTTGAGGGCCTATTGTTTGAAGGGCTCCATGGCCTTGATGAGCAAGACTGACTTAGGTGGGGCAGGTTTGGTGTGTTCTTTTCACACAAAACACATGTCTCAAGGAGTTTCAGGATATCCTGGCACATACAGGGCCACCAAACCTTAAGCTCTGTGATTTAGAAGAGTTTGAATCCTCTGATATGGCCTAAGGTGCAGTGGTAGTGCAGGATGGTTTCCTCTTGTTGTGTGGTGGGAATGTAAGACAACTTCTCACTTGTCTCTGCCTGGCAACAGACGTTGCCAGCATCAGTGGTGAACTGGATTTCATTGTCCTTAAGTTTTAAATGGTCACAGAGTTGAGGCCTTTGTAACAGGTGGCCTCAGGGTGCAGGTAGAGCATGTGTCAGTCTTGATCTAACCTGACATCCCCTGTGATGAACACTACATAGAGTCTGGAGAGGGCGTTGGCTGTGGCAAGCTCTTTTCTGGGTTTTCATTTGATGTGCAGCTGATACAGGGACAGACGCTTGACCCATCCTGCCTGGTGTTGGGTCAAGTGTGACTGAGTAGTGAAATACTGAAGAAACTTGTGATTTGTCAAGACTCAGGGTGGGAACGTGGCCCCTTCCAGGTAACAGCGCCATTTCTCAACACAGTGCATGATTGCCACTAACTCTTTGTCATGCATGGAGTAGTGTTTCTCTGAATGGGTAAGCTTCCTGGATTTGTAGGCCACAGGAAGGAAAACACCTTCATCAGTTTCCACTCTTAACCGCCCCATATGGCCCGGTCAGACACGTCAGTCTTGAGTTTGTAATGGAAATTTCAATTGGGAAATTTTAGTACAGTTGCAGTTGTGAGCCTTTGCTTCAATGTCTCAAAGGCCTGGTCTCTGGCAGGTGTCCAGTAGAAGCACTGTTTAGTGTTTAAAAGCTTGGTGAGAGGTGCAATTAGTTCTACACAGTTTTTAAACTTCCGCATATATGTGACCATGCCCAAGAACGTGTGCACCTGACCCACATTGGTGGGGGGTGGCATGCTTGTGATTGCCTTTATCTTGGAAGGGTTGAGCTTTATCTCTTGGGCAGAGATAATGTGCCCCAGAGTTAGAAGCTGTGACCGTAGAAATTCATATTTAGAAGGCTTGGCCTTTAACTGATGTTTATAAAGGATGTTTAGTACAGCACAAAGATGTTAGATATGTATGATTTGGTCTTGACTGAAGACAAATATGCTGCCAATATACACAACAACACATTTTCTTATCATATCTTCAAAGGCTTTATTCATCAACATAGAAAAGGTGCAGGGAGATTTGGTCATTCCAAAGCTCATGACACAACACTAAACAACCCTAGCGTGTGCAAAGGCAGTTTTTGCCTTGTCCCCTGGCGCAATGCAGAACTGGTTGTACCCCAAAGTGAGATTAATCTTACTGAAGGCCTTTACACCCACAAGTGTGTCAAACAGGTTATCAACTGGTGGCAAGGGTACTTGTCCTTGACTGTCATCTTGTTTAAGGCGTGATAGTTGGTTACCAGACAAAGGGACCAGTCATAATTTTCTACAAAGAAGACTACAGCCCTATAGTGTGAGAGGGAGGGGCAAATAAACCTCTTATTGAGAGCGTCCACAAGGTGTTGATGGAGAGTCTTATCTTCCTTGGGTTTCAAGCAGTAGAAGGGTTGTGCCTTTGGCAGCAACCCTTGTAACTGGATAGCATATTGTATTTTTCCCTGAGGGGTAGTTGGTCTAGCGTTAAGCTAAAGACATCCTTGTACTCCTTGAGAAGTTATACTAGTGCTGGTGGAGGTGTTGTGACTAAGAGGGGAGGCGTAGTGTGCTCAGAGCAAATGACTTCAAATGAGCACTAGTTAAAGTCCAATCCCCCTTTTAAATCATATGTGCCTGTCTCTGTGAGTTGTATGAACACAGTGTAATTAAGTAGCTTTCTCATTTGAAGGGGTAGACGTGGAAGCCTACCCCACCCGTGTTGAGTGTAATCACAGAGGCGTCTCAGTCAATGTATGGACAATTATGTTGGAGCCACTAAAGGGCCAAAAATAACATTGTGGCTGATTGCAGCCATTTTTAACCCAGAGAGCTTAACCTGGATTTTCCCCATCCTTACAAATAAGGGTACTGTCTTGTGAGTGATAGTTACTCTGCGGGAGTTGGCCATGTGTACTGTCCTAAAGCAACTGAGGACTTGGTCTAATTGTTGGAAGCCCTCAGATTCCTGGTTGATCATGGTGTGATCATCCCTAGTATCTACCAAAAGTATGTGGGTGTTCCCACAGAAGCAAAAGGGATAGGCCAAGTGGGTGATTTTATCTGAGGAATGACTGGCTCAGAGGACGGGGTTATCACTATGGACTTGGAACTTGTCTAAGGTCTCTACCTTGTGCACATTGTAGTAGCAGGGATTCTTGGCAAGGAAAGATTGATAGTGTGGGTTAAGTGGGGTTGCTGAGCCTCCTGTATCTACAACTCTTAGGCATTCCTGAGTCCTCAATCTGGGTTATTTGAATCTCCCCCTCACATGGGAGTTTGTTCCCATTTTCCTGCTGACAAGATTGGCGGCAGCCTACTTGGTTGTGGATACTGCCAGGTGTAGGAAAGGTTGGGGGTGCATTGTTGGATCTTCTGAATCACATTGAGACCTGATTATTGTCTTCCACAACAGCCTTGTAGCAGTCATCAATGGAGGTGCAGCGCTCTACAGGCACCCATTTACAGATATGAGACTTTAACCTATTGATGATGAGGGTGAGTAGCATAACGTTTCTGTCAATGATGGCTTCTAGGGCGGCAGCAAGAGCCTGCTGCCAGGTGGTAAGGTACTCAGAGATTCTTCCTGTCTGTTTGATAGCAAGTAGAGGTGTCCCTAATATAATGGCTGAAAAGGTTTCACTTTAGCAGGACTTGGTGGCGTCCCTAAAGGTTACCCAAGTAAATTTGTGTTCTTGGCTGGCCTGGTTGGTGAACCATACTGCAGAAGGCCCTTTGAGGCGCCCAGAAGCAGTGGCAATCCACATAGATTCAGGTACTTGGAAAATGCAGAGGCAGTTTTCTGTGGAGTGGAGCCAACTGACAATGTTGGCCCCTTTTACTCCACTTGTAAAGGACTCTAGTTGGAGGTTCAACATGTGTTATGATAGGTCCAACTGAGGCAGGGTGACACTAATGTTGTGTTATCCAGACAGAGTTGGTTATAGACGCTGGTGAGTAATAAATGGTCTTGATATACAATGTATCTCTTAGTGATGTCCCCATCAGGGATAAGGAGAAAGATTTCCTGGTGTGAAGTAGCCATATGGCCCGTACTCTGTCCTTTCTTGGGGGATTTTCTTATAGGTAGACTGTCAACCTACTGCTGCTACCATTGTTGCAACTGAACCAATGATATTTCAGTATCTTATTGGGGAAGAGAAAAGTCCAATATAAAGGACAAGAATAAGAATAATATGTAGTTTATTGAGGAATATCATAATTAATATACCATATCAAGAAGCCACAAGCTCACAGTGGGTGGCATAGTGGGGGATTCAATATAAGCTTTGGGTTGTGGAATAACTTGCACAGGAATCAGCAAGTCAAATGGGAATTGCTCCTAATTAGGAGATAGCGCCTGCAACTTGGAATTGCCATAATATTGATCCATGTCAATAGATATGTTCTGGGGCAACTCATCAAGCGCCCCTGTGTATTGTAAGATATGTTGGCAGGCAAGTATGAAACCTCAGTTGCAACAAAAGTATTTTTTAGCTTCATTTACTTTTAAGTACTTAAAATTTCAAAGTTTCTTACAATTACCTTAAATTTACAACCTTTACTTAAAATTTGCTTAAAATTTCTTCACTAACTATATTTTATGATAGATTATTATAAACTTCCATAATATACCATGAAGGTAATGACTCAGCAATCTGCTGACTTATTTTCATATATATTAAAATTTAGAACCAATACTTATAGATTTCTTTCAAATTATGCTGTGGGTTTCCTGTTCACCAGTCCCCATAGTGTGTCCTGGGTCATAGTCAGGGACTGGCTTGAAGGATTTTTTTTCCTAATAGAGGATTGTGGCTGGCTAGAAGTTTATACTTGGCTTGCATTAATGCAAATTCTTTCAATACTTTTCCTATTACTAGGTGGGCATCTCCACCATGCACTTGTACCTCAGCTGGTGCTAGACCCTCTTTGGGCCTGTACCAGTCTTTCAGCAACCTAGTAAACTCATTCCCAATAAACTCTCTTCCTCTATCCATCATTCCAAGGTGTCTAGTCAACATTTCTCACTCTTCATGGGAGGTTGTACTAGTGGCAAACCTTCTACAACTTTGACAATAGGTATCTTCTCCCTCTTGGCCAGGGTAAAAAATGTGGGGCAATTCACTCATGAGGCTTAGTGGTACTACTTAGAACTTTTGGTTTGGGTTAATAGGCTTTTATTCACTTTCAGAAGAAAGATCCCCTTATAAACCTTCTGGTATATTGCCTGGGAGTCTGGGAAACAATAGGGGTTTGCCAAAACCTTGGAGTCCTCCAACAATATCTTGGACTCCTTGTACTTGTACTTGAGCTCATTCTCCTTGGTCTTGGACTCCTGCTCTTGAGTCTTGGGCTCCTGCACTTTGCTCTATCTCCAACTCTTTATCTTCAGCTCCAGCTCCTTTGTCTTGGGCTCCTGCACCTGTATCTTGGGCTTAAGCTATCTTTGTGTAACTTGTGATCTTTTTAATCCACCTGTATCAGTCCCTGAAAAGCTTCAGATAGCTTCCCTTTTTATAGCTCCTTGTTTCAGTCCTTATTTACTCTCAGAACTCTTGATTTTTTAAAGCTTAAACCATCCAGATTTTTCTTCTCTACAATATATTAAACTTTATAACTTACTTTAGCCAATAAAACCCTGAATTTTATGCCCCATTCCCTTATTTTTTAGGCTTAAACTCATCAGTTAAAGCCTTCAAAACACTAATTAAACAAGCTTTGACTTGCAGCCAATCAAACGTCCAGATTCAATGGTTTTGCCAAACAGTTCACCCAAATGACACACTCTTGACCCTGGTTCAAACCTGGTGCTGCCTTTCTCTGGATAAACAACTGCTCCATTTTTCAAACAGTTTTGCCGTAATCCCTGTCACGTTTCTCTGGCAAAACTTGAGCACTTCTGCCTATGTTTTACTTTGAAGAATTGAGGGCTCTAAATTCTCTTATGTTTCTCTGAGTTTCCCCGTATTTTCTTCAACATTTTATTACTTCAAACTTGCCTGCTGCTTGCTTTCCACTTCTCACAACCATTTTAGAAAAATTCCTACCTTTGTTCCAACAGTTTCTCTGTCCTGTTTCCAGCTTCTTTCCAGCTCTATTCTACTCAATAAGCTCTTAATAAATTACAGTTAAATTTCTGTAAATTATTTTCTTTTCTCTTTCTTCTTTTTATATGATAATTAATCCAATCTTTTTATCATATCTTTTGACAGCATTAATTAATTCTTTTACTGTTTCTTTCTCATCATGTTCTCTCTCAAAAGTCCAAAACAAGCATCCTAGCTCTTGTATTCATTCCTGCTTGTCCTTCTGAGCCATTTTTGTCAGGTAGTTCTTCCCTGATTACATTAGTTTTATGAAATAGTTACAGCCTTCAACATCCACACAAGCATACAAACACAAATTAGGAGAAACCAGGTACAACTTGGACTTCAATTCAAGCAAGAATCAAACCCAGAACCTTAAAAACAAACCAAATGTTAGTTTACATCCTCTTGATCAACTTAAAATACCTTTTTATAATGAATTCTGGCTTTTGAACATCTTTTCTGACTTTGGTCTTGCCTCCGCCTTCTGGATTAACTTACTAAGAGATGTCACTATATGCTCAAAAGCTGATTGGCTGCCTCCTGCTTGCTTGCTGCTCTCTAATTCACTTGCACTAGTTGCATATACAGCTCTGTACTTCATTTACACTAAGTTTCAGTCTATACACTACTTAATTGACTCTGATCTTGTGGCTATTGTTTGCTCTCTCTTCTTATTTTATTATTATATTGAACATAATATTTACTCCCATTTAGATGCCCATATGCTACAGATATTAGTTTTAGCCATAAGTTTAAGGAAACTACTTGGTAAATCCCCTCCTATTACAATATCCTCTTAAATGATCCAGCCTCTCTTTTGGGGTATTTAAGTAAGCTCTCTTTATCATTATTACTTGTTCCAACAATAAAGAAATCATCCACATTCAATTTGATTACCCTTACTTATAAATCCTCTTTTTGAAGCCATGCAGGGAATCTATTTCCTGTTCTGGTTTCTAGTTCCCTTCTTATCTGTTGTGTTGGCCTTGAAGAATCCCACTCTAACTACAGACTGGCACAATTCCTCCTCCAATGATTCCCACCAGAAGGAGTCCTTGACCGATGGGTGATTCAAGTACCCCTCAGGCCACTGGGGGAGAAAGTTTCATTGTGGTTGCACTACCAATCCTCCTCCTCTAGTTGAATCCTTGTTGGTTAGGCCCAACACATCATTCTACCTGTTGATGTACATGGTAGGATACTATCTGCTGGGTTGGTTCAGCTCTATGATGGGTAGGTTTGCCTATCTAGGCCACTTCAGCCACCTTGCTATGGTCACAGTGCCCATTGGTTTGGTCATAGCAGGGCTTAACATAGGGTCCTTGGCTCACCAGATTGGGAACTTGTTCCCCCTCAAGTGGGTCCCTGAAAATTTTTCAGTTCCTCAGCTAGTCCTTTATCATTGTCTTCTGGTCCCTCAGCTAGTCTTTCACCATGATCTTCTGGTCCTTCTCAGTCTAGCAATAAGTCCTTTCCAGTCAGCAATCAACCAGTCCTCGCCATGAACCACCTAGGTTCCAATCTTCACAATGAACCATCTTGGTTCCAATCCTCAAAATGATTTTCCAGTCCCTCAACTAGTCTTCACTGTGATCATACAGTCCCTGTAACAGTCCACATGTTTGGTGGTTTGCAGGCTGGACTAATGTTGACCAAGTAAAAGTTTGTTTGCTTGTTGCAGGTATAAGTCTAGTAGGGAATGATGGATACTAGGGAAGGTAAGGCCTAGCTAGTAGGTGAAAAGACTACTAGCACAGGTGTTGTCTCCACCCAGCAGAAAATATTGGCTGCTGTGGGCTAGAGGTGCTCACCCAGCAGGGAACTGTGGCTGCTTGGGGTGAGGAATGAGATATCTCACCAGGGAACCTTAGCTGCTTGGGGTGGGGAGTGATCCAGCCTGATGGGTAGCAGTTGCTGCTCAGGCTGGAGGATGTTTAGATCCTGGCGGGTAACACAGACTGCCAGGGTAGAAGAGTGTGCCAGCATGATAGGGTACTTGCCTACCAGGGCTGTAAGTTTTGAACCCCTGTCAGTTAGCGCAGGCTGCCAGGGAGGGGAAGAGCTTTGAGGGCTCTACATACACTGATACGCTTACAGGAGGTCTATGAGCAAGCATCTTACCTAACGGACCAGTAGGGTGTCCTTGTTTATGCCCCTATGAGAGCATTGGAGGGCATAGATTTGCTCAGAAGTGCCACCAAGGCAGTTTTCTTGGGGAAGCAGCTGCAGAACTTGGTGTAATCAGGCCTCTGGGAAGTAAAGCAGATTACTTTGCGGCTGAAAGCCCAGACTTAATCACCTGGGTGATTAAAAACAATGGCATAGACTTTGATGATCTATGGTTGGATGGCCTAAGTGAATTGCCACTTGCAAGGGCCCAGTCAGACACCAGTTCAATGTAGACTCATGCCTGAGTCTACAGGTTCTGGTAACGGGGACTGAGATAAAGAACCAAGGGGTTTCATAGTTTGGGATCAACAGAGAAGACTAGTAAGAAGGACTGTTTGATCACAGTGAAGACTAGTTGAGGGACTGTTGCTTCATGTTGAAGTTTGGAACCAAAATGGTTCATTGTGCAGGTGGAACCAAGGTGGTTCCTGGTGAGGATGAGCTAAAGGGCTGAAAGATCATGATGCAGGAGTATCCAGAGGACTGATAAGCTGTGTTGAGACTGGAATGAGCTGTTTGTGGACCAAGATGGACTGTTTGCTGGTTAAGCTGGAAGATGTGGTTGAAGAACTGGTTAAAGGACCAGAAGATGTTAGTGCAAGACTTGCTATGGAGCTAGAAGATGACTTGGAAGGACTATCTATACTGGAAATAGAAGCTGGAAGGCTGATTTTGGTGTCTTAGAAGAGGAAATATTAATATAAGAAGCAGTTAAATAAGGATCTTAAACTGCCAAAGATATGATAAAAGAATTAAATATCATATAGAGAGAAAGAAAGAGAGAAATAAATCATTTACAATATTTAAACTGTAGATTTATTAAGTTTAAATTGAGTGGAAAGAAGCCAGAAAGAGGCCAGAAACAGGACAGAGAAACTGTGAAGGCAATTAAGCAAATTTTGCCAAGAACAACTAGGAGAAGCAAAAAGAGGAGCAATGGGCAAGTTTGAAGGTGTGAAATGTTGAAGAAAATGCAGAGAAACTTGGGGAAACGTTGAAGAATTGAGGGTTCAAAATTCCCCTAAGTAAAACATATGCAGAAGCGCTCAAGTTTCACTGGGGAAACTTGATGGGAATCACAGTGAAACTGTTCAGAACGCGGAGCAGTTGTTTACCTGGAGCAAGACAGATTCAGGTTTAAACCATAGTCAAGAGCAAGTCATTTGGGTAAACCTTTTGACAAAACAGTTAAATCAAGGTGTTTGATTGGCTGAGAGCCAGAGTCTATTTAATCAGTGTTTTGAGGGCTTTAAATTAAGAGTTAAAGCCTAAAACATGAGGAGCAAAAACAGAAAATTCAGGGTTTTCATTGGCTGAAGTAAGTTTTAAAGTTTAAGATATTGTAGAGAGAGGAAAACAAGATAGTTTAAGCTTTTGAAAATAAGATTTCTGAAAGAGATTTTGGACTGAAACAAAGAGCTATAAAAGAGGGGGCTATCTGAGACTCTTCAGGGACTGTATCAAGTGGATTACAAAGGCCACAAAGACTACAGAAGGAGCTGAAGACCAAGCTAAAGGTGAATAAGCCCAAGATTAAGTAGCCAGAGCTAGAGACAAGGGTCCAGAGCTGGAACAGACAACAGGAGCCCAAGATCAAGTACAAGGATTCCAAGACATTGTTGGAGGACTCCAAATATTGGCAAACCCATATTATTTCCCTTACCCAGGCATTATATCAGAAGGTTTCTAAGAGGATATTCCTTCTGAGAGTAAATAAAAGCCCATTTTGACCCCTATAAATATTTCTAAGATTCATTGTCCCTTACTAGAGAATAACAACCCCTTTCAGCTGTTCCCTGGCTATGGCCCAGGACACACTTTGGGGACTGGTGGACAGGAACCCCACAGTCCCTCTTAGTAGTCTTCACTGTTGATCCTACTATGAACCCTGTGGTTCCATTGTCAGTTCCTGCTACCAATACCTCAGACTCAAGCAATAAGTCTAAAAGGCTACTGTCATTTGACTGGGCCTTTGCAAGTGTCCTCCACTTAGGCCATTCAACCACAGACAATCCTCATTTCTGTGAAATTATCTTTACTCACTCAGGTGATTAAGTCTGAGCTTTCAGTTGCAAAGTAGTCAACTTTACTTCCCAGAGACCTTATCACACCAAGTTCTACAGCTGCTTCCCCAAGCAATCACCCTGGTGACACCCCTTAGCATATCCATGCCCCCCAATGATAGCTTTATGACCTCCCTAAAGCCCCAATAAAACACAGACAAGGACATCCTACCAGTCCGTTAGGTAAGGTCCTTGCTCACAGACCTCCTGTAAGCACACAAGGGCACATAGAGCTATCTTAGCTCCTCCCTTCCCTGGCAGCCCACATCATCTGCCAGGATCACATCATCAACCAGCCCTGGTAGCCCGCGTTACCCACCCTTAGCAGCCATCATTCCCTTCTGGGTGGAGACACATAACTAGCCCACAGCAGCCAAAGTTCCCTGCTGGGCTATTACATTCCTCACCACTAGCAGCCATCATTCCCTGCTGGGTGAGAACAACTAACCAGCCCCTAACAGCCAAATTTCCCTGCTGAACTGGTCCATCACTTGCCTCTAGTAGTCCCTTATTACCTACTAGACAGGCCTTACCTTCCTTAGTAGCTAATGTTCCCTACTAGGCCTATACCTGCCTTAAAAACACAGCGCACTATCAATTCTTGGCATTGTGTCTTTATTTGAAGTCAAATCAACCCTTGCCTGCAAACCTGCTTTCATGTGGATTGTCACACAAACCGCCCAAGCTCAAGAAACCTAACCAGGAAATAAAGCCTGGCAGCGCAGTATAAGTACCTGCCAGGCCAAGATAAATACTATTGTCATTTTAAAATAAAGGTTATGAGATATTGGTTTCCCCAATCATTTCTGTATTTTATCCTTGTCATCTGCCAGTTAACTCAAAAATCATCTGACCCTCCTGCCAATCCACCAGCTACATATCTTCTGTCAGGTGCTTCATTTTTTCCTGTCCATTTTACAGAGTACCCCTTGAAGCCCAATTACAAGGACTACACTGCAGACAATATATTAGCCTGGGATCCCTTGGCCAGAACTAAAGAGTTAACCAGATACAACCAGAAAGGCCCTTGGTACGTTATCAATCCCTACCTGTTAAGAGATAAATACAACTTCCTTCCTGCCTACCAATTAGACATGAAACCCCCTGTCACCCCCAAAGCAATGCCTGCATCTGTTGCTGAGCTTTTCCTGGACCATACCAATAAGCTATTTGGGATTGTATATATTAATCTCACAGGATTAATAGATACTATTGTCTCTGCCGCTGTTCTGTGATCATGGGTGGGCAAGTCAATGTCCTACCTCATTAAGTTAGAACCAATCCTTTGGTGTGCCCTGCCCACCCAGTCCGCAAACTTCCAGTATCCAAATGCTAGCAAGCCAGCAGATCAGGGTTGGTTCCCTGAAAATGAAAAAGTCAACCATCAAATTTACCCTGACACAGTCGACCAACTTCTTTGGGATCATATGTTTGTACATATCACAGAGACTCTTGAAGAAAAAGATACCCTCAAAGCACTTGATTGGTACTTCAGTTAGTACAAGGTCATATATTTCAAAGACCACCAAGACACTGCTACCTCCCAGAATTGTGAAGTTGTAGTGCAGCACCAAGAGATCTTTGAAAAGACACTGCCAGGGCTACCTACCGAAAAACACATACAACACTCTATACAGCTCAAGGGAGCAGTACCCAAGGCAATACCCATATACCAACTCACCCCTAACAAGGATGACACACTTTGTGCTTACCTTAAGGGGGCTTTGGAGAAGGGTCTCATTCAACCTTCCTGATCACTCTTTGGTGCTGCTTTGTTCTTTGTGGCAAAGAAGGACAGGTCTCTCAAGTTGGTTTCTGACTATTGAGTAAAAAAACAAGGTTACCATTAAGAATTGATACCCCCTTCTGCTCATTGATGACATTTTCGACGCCTTGGGAGGAGCTTGTCTCCTCAAAGATTGACCTAACAGCTGGATCCAACCAAGTTCATATTGAAGGAAGAAGAAATCCCCAAGACCGCCTTCAAAACCAAGTATGGCTCATACAAGTGTATTATACTTAACTTTTGAATGACATAAGCGCCTTCAACCTTTGTTACTTTTATGAATGAGGTTTTTGCAACCCATATTGACAAGCACTTGCTTATGTACCTGGATGATATCATTGTGTATAGCCCCTCTGTGAAAAAAACACCCCAAGGGCCTAGAGGAAGTATTTGCAACCCTGTCATAACACAAGTTACTTGCAAAACCCTCCAAGTGTCAATTCCATCAAGAGCTGCATTCCTTCCTAGGGCATGCGGTTTCAAAAGAGGGCACTAAGCCTGCTGCCCAGAAAATCCAAGCCATATTTAAGATGCCACCTCCCAAGGACAAGAGCAAGCTTTTTACCTTTCTTGGGATGATAGCCTATGTCTGATGCTTCATTCTGGACTGTGGCGCCCTAACTGCCCCACTATCTGCCATCACAGGTGCCAAGTCAAAATTTGCATGGGCCCCCCAACAAGACCTTTGTTTCTGTTGTTTGAAAGACAAAATGACGTCCACCCCCATCTTAAAATACTCAAGAAGAGATGATGGCTACTAAATGGAGACTGATGCCTTCAACGCCTATATTGGTGGTGTACTGCACATAAAAACAGACACATGCAACTACCTGCCAGTGGCTTACAAATCATATAAGCTTACAGATGACAAGTGCTGATACCCAATCCACGACAAGTAGCTGCTGGCAACTGTCCATTGTCTAGTCAAGTGACGTTGTTACTTGGAGTAACAAAAAGCCTTCACTGCCCTAACTGACCATAAATATCTCATATATTTCAAGACCCAGGCCAATCTATCCAGACACCAAGCATGCTGGATGGAATTCCTTGAGAGGTTAAACATGAATATCCTGTAAAATCCTGGACCTGAGCTAGTCATGGCTGATGCCCTTTCTTGTCTATAAATCAGTACCACCAGAGGTGAAGATAGTCTGTACTCAGACTGGCCCCTCCTAGTTTTTCAAAACAAGGATGAGGATTTTCTCCCAGGCACCACTGACATTAAAAGAGACACTTTCATCAAGAACATACATCTCTTTACAGACGTGTATGGAACATTGCATCATAAAATGATCAGCAGAAGCACTGTCAGGGCCCAGTAGGTCTTGACAGGTTTCCGTAGGAAACAGATTACACAGATTTAATATAAACTTTTCAAAATCAACTAAATTCAACTTTATTTTATTGCGCTAAACTTAGAATGATCACAAGGGGATCATTGTGAGCAATACCTTTATATACCATTCCATTAAATTCTTTAGAATCTTCCTAAATCTTCTAGAAAGTCTTAGGGACTCTGCTGGTGGCATCAGGCTGGGGTTTTGGGGCATCTTCTGAACAGCATGACTCATGTTTCTTTGAAAAATTCCGCACATCGGGCTTTGCATCTGTATTTTGTCTAAAAATAGGACAGATTGATTTTTCTGGTGTTTGGCTTCAAAATGCGTGTTTGGACGTCCAAATCCGCCCAGTGGTTGCTGAGTTATGCTTGAATTAAAATCTGCATCAATTCTTGTGCCTTGGTTGCATATTTTTGTCATTTTGCACTGGTTAGGGAGTTTGGCTGGTGGCCAAACTTTAAGAAGCCATAACTCATTGTCTAGAGCAGCTAGGAGAGTCATCAAAATAGCATTAGGATTGTGGAGAACAGTAGAGTTTTCCCAAAGCATTTCTGTAACACAAGAGTTGTCAGGGATTTTCCTGAAAAGCATCATCCTGTACATTCCTACACATCAGAGGGTCAATACCATCTTGTGTTACCACCAAGATCTAGATCACACAAAGAGCTGCAATCTCTACAAATTCCTAAAACACAAGGCTTGGTGGCCAACCCTATACCAGGACGTACAAGAGGTCCTCAAAAAATGCAAAGTATGCAAAAGAAATTGCAAAAAGCAATACTCCCCCAAAGTCTGTACTTCCAATTTTTTCTCAATTACCCTTCAAGGTGTGGGCCCTTGACATTGTTGGTTCAATGCCAGGGAAACACAACAACAAAAAGTATATCATCACCAACATTGACTTTGCCACTTGCTGGTCAGTAGCACAAGCAGTGAAGACACATACTAGCAACAATGTTAAGCAATTCATAGGCAAGGAAATCATCAGAAAACTTGGAAAGCAAGAACTACTGATCACCAACAGAGACAAGTAGTTGACCTCAGATAACACCAATGTTTACCTCACCAAGAATGGGGTCAAACACACAGTGACTACACCATACCACCTTTAAGCCAATGGCAGAGTAGAGCAGTTGAATGGGAGCCTTATTCAGGCCCTTGTCAAACTCACCACCAGGAGACCTGAGAAGTGGCACAAATATTTGGCAACTGCACTTCTTGTGTGTCACACACAGGTGAACAGATCCACCAGAAAGAGCCCATTTGAACCTCTCTATGGAACATAACCCAACATTGTTCAAGAACTGACAGGCCCAATTTGAAAATACTGAACAAGATATCATCCTGCTCTAATCTCCTAATACTTCAACCCAACAGTGACCAAAAGAAGAAGTAAGAGAAACACCAGCAAGATATGTTTGTCCCCATCCAAGCAAGGCAAAAAGTTGGCAACAAAGTATGGTTGATGAACACAGACAAAAGTAAGCTGCAGCCTGAGAATAGGGGCCCTGCCATTGTTCTAAAGGTAAACAACAATACTTACCTAGTACTAATACTGGGCAAGCGTAAGCAGGATAAGGTTCTACACCATGACCGGCTACAACCCTGCAAGGCCCGGCAGAAACAGCGCAAGACAGTTGTGATGATCTACATGTTAGGCACTTTTACAGGCAGGGATAATGTTGACCAAGAGAATGATAGTGTCCTAAGACAGGCAAATGTTTGTTGAGTAGAGTCATGGCCTAGGGGAGGTCCCTGAGGGGTACTACAACCTAGTAGGTAACTTATGGCTACTGGGAAAGGGTGGTGTCCCAGTCTAGTAGGTAACTTATGGCTGCTAGAGATGGAGGGTGTCCCAACATAGTAGGGAACATATGGCTTTGGGAAAGGATGGTGTCCCAATCTATTAGGTAACTTATGGCTACTAGGAAAGAATGGTGTCACAACCTAGTAGGTAAATTATGGCTACTGGGAAAGGATGGTGCTCCAACTTAGTAGGTAACTTATGACTACTAGGGGAGGAGGATGCTCCAACCTAGTAGGTAACTTATGGCTTCTAGAGAAGGATGAGCTGAGATAGCTATTAGATTCTTTGGCCACTTGCAGAGGTCTACAGGTGGCAAATCTTACCTAGTTTAGGGATAAGGTTTCCCTGTCTATGTCTTCCTGGTAGTTTTAAGGAGGTCTTGAAGCCACCAGAGAAGCATGGATATGCCCAGGAACATTATTAAGGTAGCTACTTGGGGAAGTAGCAGAAGAACTTGATAATGAATAGTTTTCTGTGAATTAAAGTTGGTTACTTTGCAACTCAAAGCTTAAACCAACCACTTGAGTGAATAAAAACAACTGCACAGATATGAGAATTGTCTATGGTTGATGGCCTAAAGTGGTGGTCATTGATGGGGGCCTAGTCAGACACTAACTCACTTGTAGGCTTATTGTATGAGTCTGAGGTTTTGACAGGTAGACTAAAGAAAAGGACATAACCTTGATGGTTTTTACAGAGAAGGACAGTATCACAGTAGATTACATAATGCCAGGAATAATTTGCCCAAGTTGGAAAGCGCAAAAAGCAGGAAAGCCATTTATCAAATTAAATGATTTGAAAAATTTAAATCAAACAGTTGATTGGAAATGGGCTACTGTCTCTCCAGTTTGCCATCTGGATTTGATCCCCCCTTGTAAACTGAGGCTGATAAATCAATGTAATCTGAGAGTCACTCAATACAACCTTATTTATCAGTGCAGTTATCAGAATTTAGTCATACAAGGGTTTTGTAAATTCACTGCCACCTCTGGCTTTGGACCGCTCAATCTTTTCCTGTTGTACCAAAAAAGGTCCCAAAACGCCCGCCAAACCCCTCCATTTGTTGAATGATTTAGCTCACACGGTTGATGAGAGGTTTGTGCTGGCTTATCCTGTGGAATCCCTGCCTTTGGTTGCTCCTTCCTGGGAAGAAACCCTGGTTAATTTGGACTACCTATTATCCTGGTGTCGTCCGTTTTTAAAAACTATCAGAGTCACCCAATCAGGTGTTGCCACATTGACGCTTGACAACCCAGTTGACCCCCAAATGCCTGGCATCTCTTCCAGCCAATCAGATTTGATTTCAGAAATTGGAGTAAAACTCTCCAGTCCCCCTGAGCCCATCCAGCAAAGTTTTGTACCTAGCCAATCAGGCTCACCCCCAACTGTCATGTGACCAGTTTTTTGCAATCCATTCCTTTTAACCAAGCAAGGGGACTTTCAGTCCCCTGCTTGTCTATTTTCCACTTACATTAAAGTTTTGAGTCACCTGCACCTTAATTTTCTTAATTCTGAGTTGCCTGGAACCAGTTCCGTCCCTAAAGCTCAAAATATTAGAGTGTAGCCCCTGCCCTAAGCTTACCTTTAGCCAGCCAGTTTTGAACCTGGCTTCTCTTCTGGCTCCTTGTACAAGTGTTTTTTCACTTAGTTGTTATCTCTTTTGCTCTCGCCTTCAAAATCAAAGTTCAAAGCTCAAAATTTTAATTGAATTTTCCTATAATTTCTATTATTATCTCAAATTTTCCTTTAAAAATCATTGTTTTTGAACCCAATTTTGCTTGCAGTTATAATCCAAGGGCCCCAAGACAACAGCAAGGCTACCCAAACCTGTTCTGCTGTTTTCCCAAGGATTTGCCAAAGACTACCCTAGTCTTGCCATTTTCTCTCCGTTTTCTCCAGAAACTATATCATCCTACCCCAAATTTTGTGCTGGTTCCTTCTATAAAACTGCCGGCTCTTAAATTTGTCGTCTTTTCCTTGGCTCTGTTTCTCTTGCTTCTGTGGTCCACCTCCCCTGACCTGTGGGGGGAAATCTCCTCATCGACCCGTCTGGTAGGTAGCAACCCTGCCAGTCTCTGGGATCTCCCCAGCAGTCTTCTCTTTTCCGGAGAGGCTGTGGTTAAGAGCCTGACGTGTGACAATCTTGACCTGGACGTCGTGGAGCTTGCTTTGCCTAGTTCTGAAGAGGTAGTGCCCCCCCACACCTCCTCTCCCCTCCATGGTTCAGAAGAATGTGGTAACCCCCGGGTCCTCCAAGGTGGCCCCTCCCGCTCCTACTCGCACTCCCTGGTTGCTCACTGGTCTGATTCTAATGGATTTGAACGCCTACTTCCCCCAGTTGTCCCTGGTGTCCTTCCTGTGGTCCCCTCTCCAAGCGGCCATCCCAGTTGCGCACTGGATGGCATCCTGGTGGTTTGTTGCACCGGGATGGGAGCCAAACTTAGTTATTTTAGCCCCTCTCTCTCACAGGTTCTTTGCAAACTGGACTATGTACTCACTTGAAAATGTAGAAGGAATAGGAGCCAAGGATCCAGGTGGTATTGCTTAGTCAAATTTTCATATATGTGGGAAAATTTTCACTGTTCAACTCTTAAGAGTTGAGTCCTCCCTAAAATGTTTACTCAAATAAAATCAATATTCCCTTGGTCTAACTTTATTTATCATGAATCCTGTAGCTGTCCTGCTGTGCTAAATTCTCTATAATTTAATTCTTAGTTGAATTATTACTGTAAAATGGGGACCTGCTGTTGGCACCTTGCCGTCATCTCCTCCCAATGTTAATCACATGCCATCAAATCTTGGAGCTTCCCCTACTGTATCTGAAGCCAAGACACTTGCTCCATCTCAATGTCCAAAATTCTACGCTGAAGACACCTTGATTCTCTCCCAGGAAATTTATATTGGACTTTTTTGGTTAGGGTTAATAATTTTGCTTAACCCTAGTGTGTCACAGCCTATACCAGAGTCCAGCTGGACTCCCATAAGGGAGGCAGGCTGGGCCTGGAAGGCCATGTATACAATTGGTGCTATTCTGACAAGGCAATTTACAGCTGTTTCTAGGGGACGCCAACTTCCAGTATGGGGCACAGCCTGATCAGCCAGCCCCAATACTGTGATGTAAACAAACCCCAACTTGCTGAAGTCCTGGGCAGGAGGCACATTAGTCAGGGGGAGTGAGAGGAATCTCCTTCATGCTAGGAAAAATAGTTACTCTAGGGTGGCCAGGAGGGAGATCCAGGTGATGAGGATGGAAGAACTCCAAGTCAAAGGCGCAAAGTGGCTTAACCAAAGTGACAGGAGCAGCTCCAGGAGGGAATGGAGAGGCTTGGTTGTATTGTGTAGTGGATTCACAAATAGATGTAAACAGAATTATTATATTGATGAAAAAAATACATAATTCCTGCAAGAAAATAATGGATAATGGGCATAAAGCCGTTTATTTTATGATATCAACAGTGAGGAGGGCTTTTCCTCCTCACTTTTTATACTTACTGGTGAATGAGTAGCCTTTTGTGCCACAAGATATCTGCTGGCATCATTTTTGGTCAAACTGGCAATTTGGCCCAGGAATTCCGTACTTGATCCTGGGGATGGATGATTATTGGCCAGTATAACAGGAATCTTGGTTGAGCTGCAGCATGCCAAGGTGCCACAGCTATTTATAGAGCCCACAAGCAATTGAGCGCCTGATTGTGCAATTGAACAATTGCACTTCCAATGTATCATTTCCTGATAGTAAAAGGGGCTAAATTTATTAATAGAATTGATGCCAGGGAATTGAGGCTTGTGGATCTCTTAAATCCCAGGCCATTTGTTATTTTAAATAGAGGGGCTTTCACTCTGAGAGGCAGTTGGTAATGATTCTCATGCTGTGGGTTGCTTTGCCTCTAGAAAGGCCATATGATTGTCCAGGGCATTTTGGGCCCTGACATCATCCCTTACCATAGTCAAGCTTGCAGAGCACAACTCTTTATTCCAGTACTTATATTCCTTCAGCAGAGTAGCAGCATTCTCCAGGTTGGATTCTGGTTCCCAAGTATTCTCTTATTGGGGTACCCTTTCCATTTGATCAGAAAGTGGGTTTTTTGGTATCAGAGTTTGTGTCCCAGGATGGCTTTGACTTAGTGTTCTGTGAAGCTTCCTACTTTGATGGGTGGGCAAGCTGTTCTAACTATCTGGTGCAGGAGAGAAGGTAATTTCTTAATCAATAACATGGAGAATGGATACGTCATGAATCTTCCATCCAGGGGCAGTTCTAGTCAGTATGCTACAGAACCAATACACTGTAAGACCTTGTAAAGACCTGTTTGTTGGGGACTCAAGCTAACATACATGGCAGTGGTTTTGATGTTCTTTGCGCTGAGGTACACAAGGTCTCCTACTTCAATTGGGGGCCCAGGTCTTTAATTCTTGTTGGCAAATTCTTTGTACACTTGTACTGCTCTTCTCATGTTCTGGGCACATTCTTCTTGGCATATGTGGATTTTTCTGACGCAATCATGTCCTTCTGGGTTGTTGGCTTCCTCTGTGGGAGGGGTGTTCCATGTGGAATTGAATCTGTAGTTAGCTTTAAAAGGGACATAATAGTGAAGCTATAGTCTTGGTTGTTGTAAGCAAATTAAGCCATTGGTAGGTGTGTTACTCAGTTGTTCTTTCTGAGTTAACAAAGCATTGTAAGTATTGTTCAAGGACCTGGTTTACTCTCTTGGTCTGCCTATTGCTCTAAGGGTGATATGCAGTAGACAATAATCTTTTTATTCCCAAGTCCTTTAGGATTTGGGACCAAACCTTGGAGGTGAATTTTGGGCCTCTGTCTGAGACCACTTCTTGTGGGAGTCTGTGGTTCATGGATACTTGGTTCTGGAATAGATTGGCAGTTTACTTTGCTGTTACTTTGGTTGTTGTTGAAATGAAGTGATCCATCTTGGTGAAACAATCAACAATTACAAGGATGGTGGTGAATCCTTTTGAATTGGGTAGCTCCACAATGTAGTCCATGGAAA
This sequence comes from Entomophthora muscae, assembly GCA_014839935.2. Classification (NCBI taxonomy): domain Eukaryota; kingdom Fungi; phylum Entomophthoromycota; class Entomophthoromycetes; order Entomophthorales; family Entomophthoraceae; genus Entomophthora; species Entomophthora muscae. The sequence continues at coordinate 106,915 of QTSX02000228.1, read as the reverse complement.
CTGACTTCCAAGGGCCTTCTGCAATCTGAAGAGGTTGTAGTAATCCTTCTGGCTTTCCTTGCTTAGTCTTGGTGCTTCCACATGTCTTGCAACCAGTGAGGTATCCTTTGATCTATGGCTTCATCCTGGGCCACATGTAGGCTCTCTGGATTCCTTTGAAAGTCTTTGTACACCCAGGGTGTCCTGACATGGGAGAGTTGTGATATTCCTTCAATATCTCTAAGCACAGTGTACCTTCTGGTATGTATGTGTTCCTGTGTAGTTGTAGGTTATTTCCATATAAGGAGTAACATGTTTGGTAGTATCAACTGTTGATATCTTTCTTTAAGTCTTCTATGATGGAGATGCAGTGCTGGTCTAAGTCTGAGCTAATTGGATTTATTTTTTTCTACTGGCTAGTCCTAGGAATAGAAGCATTGGTTCAAATTATGTTAGGGGAAAGTAAGTATTTAGTGTTGAATTCCTCAATCTATTTGGCACTAGGAAAAAGGTCTGCTCTTTGGCTCAGGGCGCCAGGTACAATATTGATCCTACCGGTTTTGTAGCTGATTGATAAGTTGTAATCTGCTAGGAATAGGGCCCATCTAGCTTGGCGCTGGTTTAGTTGTTGCGTCTTGAAGAATTATGTCAGGTTCTTATGATCAGTCATGATTTTCACTGGGTGGTTGGCTTTGCACAAGTATCTTCTCCAATGTTTCAAGGACTGGATAATAGCAAGAATCTCTTTATTGTAGATGGGGTAGTTCAACTCAGGTGGAGTGAATAACTTGAGTAGTAAGCTACAGGTTGTAGCTTACTAGCATGCCCCTCCTGAAGCAACACCCCCAATGCAAAGTCAGAAGTGTCTTTCTCCACAATGAAGGGTTTATTTTAAGCTGGCATTGCCAAGACAGGGGCAGACACAAAGACGTTCTTTAGCAAATCAAAGGCAGATCTGGCAGTGTCATCCCACACAAAGGGGTGTTTCTTGGAGGTGAGGTGGGTCAAAGGTAAGAAAATCAAAGAAAAAATTTGGGCAAATTCCCGGCAGAAGTTTTCCAGGTCTAGGAAGCTTCTGACTTCCTTGCAGTTCTTAGGTTCAGGCCATGACGCCATGTCCTCTATTTTTTCAGATGTCATCGTAAATACTCATTCTGCACATTGCACCCCAAGAACTCTACTTTTTTGGAAGAACTCACATTTTGGAGCTTAACAAACAGTCTGTGTTCCTTGAAGCGTTGTAGGACAGCTTGAAGGTGTTTGACATGTTTTTCAGGGGTGCAGATGTAGAGGAGGATGTCATCTAAGTAAGCTACACAATACTGATCCTTGAGTACTCCCAAGACCACATTCACCATAGTTTGAAAGGTTCTGGGTGCATTGCACAAACCAAACAGCATAACCAGGTATTTTTAGAGATCTTGCCTAGTCTTGAAGGCAGTCTTCCATTCATCACTAGGCCTGATCTGGATATGGTTAAAGGCATCCCTCAAATCAACCTTTGAGAAGATGTTGGCTCCTGAAAGCTGGTCTGGGAGGTCTTCAGTATTGGGTACGGGGTATCTTTTTTCACTATGATGCTGTTTAGGTCCTGTTAATTGACACAAGGACGTAGGTTGCTGCCCTTCTTTTTAACAAAAAGTAAAGGGGACAAATATGAAGATTTGTAGATGTGTATTCAACCCTTCTTTAAAATCTTGTACAGGTACTCTCTTAAGGCAAATTGTTCCTTCATGTTGCAACTGTAAGCAGGACCATGTTTAAGGTGGGTTTCTGGGAGTAGGTCAATGGCGTGGTCAAACTGACTATGTTTTGTAAGGTAGTGGCTTCTTCTTCTGAGAAGACTGACTCCTAAGCCTTAAACATTTTGGGATCTCAGCTTTGAAAGATTCCATGGTGATTTTTTAGCTCTGGGGCTTGCTGAGAATTCAAGCATGGGACATCTAAGGTTTGGCTCTCACAATTAACAGTCACCTGATGGTTTTTATAGTCTAAGTTCAATTGATGATCAACCCACCATTTAAAGCCTATCACTACAGGTTTGAGAAGCTTCTCTATGACGTAAAATCTGGTAGGCAGGAGTTTCCCATTTAACTTCAGGGAGACATACTCTTTGCATTTGTGGGACAGGTCTGTTGTCTTGTTGCCCAAGGTTAACAGTTGGGAGTTTCCTTGGACTGGTATACCCAGTTCCTCAGCTAGACTATGTTCCATGTAGTTGAGGGTTGCCCCACTGTCTAGAAGGGCTACAGTGTTCACCTCATGGTCATGGTAATATAAATAGTGGCAATGATATGATAGGACTGAAAAGTGTTGTTTATTGATGAAATGGTGGCTCCTTGGACTCTATTGAAGCAGCTAGTGCAGTTTTTAGATAAGTGACCACTCTGATGGCAATAGAAGCATAGCCCACTTCTGACATGACGTTGATACTCTTCTGGGGTCATGTTCAAGCAAGGCCTACTAGCACCAGGGGCTGATTTTTCCAGGGCTGTCAAGTGTGTTATCCTTGTGTTTGACTGAATTCCATGCCTCTGGCAATTGCTAGGAGCTTGTCTTTGGGGAGTTTGCATTGGTGGTGTCTCATTAGGCTGGCATGGTATGGGTTCAAGCTGTTTCTGAAGTGTAACCCAGATATATTGTCAGGGTTCTTGATGGCCTCTGCCAGGCGTAGGAATTTTTGTATGTAGGTCTCCAGGTTTTCCCTTCCCTGGGTCAGGCAGATGAGCCCCACGTAGGCTTGGATCTTTGCCCAGCAGGGATGGTTGCAGAGTTCATTCTCTCCAGGAATTGCTTATAAGAGAGTATGAGGTCCAGGTCTTCCTCTAGGCTGGTCAGGAAGGTCTCTCTGGCATCATTCTTTAGTTGAGCAGTCACCATCATAACCTTCTGAGTGTTGTCTCTGAAGCTCTCAGGGTGGGCACATAACAGGGTGTTTATCATTATAATTCCTTTTCTGAAGCCAGCCAAATCCATTTTTGGCAGGTCAGGAAGGTTTGAGGGGGAAGCAGCATTTTAATTTGAGGTGAAGATTGTCACAGTCTGAACTTGGGATAGCTTGGCAACAACTCCTTCTTGGCTTTTGATTGTTTCTTGCTTCTTGATCATATGCTGTCTTATGTAGTAAGCTGAGGTCAAAAATAAAAGCATACAAGATGCCTCTATAATCAAAGAAGAATAGGGTCCAGGGTTACTAGTTTTGTTAGGTTGACATACTGTCACAGCTCATACTAGAGTCCAGTTGGACTCCCACAGGGGAGACAGGCCAGGCCTGGAAGGTCATGTAAGCAATTGGTGCTATTCTGACAAGATAATTCACAGCTGTAGCCAGAGGACACCAACTTCCAGTATGGGACACAAACTGATCAGCCAGCCCCAATACTGTGATATAAACAAACCCCAACTTGCTGAAGTCCTGGGCAGGAGGCATATTATTCAGGGGGAGTGAGATGAATCTCCTTCATGCTAGGCAGAATAGTTACTCTAGGGTGGCCACGAGGGAGATCCAGTTGATGAGGATGGAAGAACTCCAAGTCAAAGGCGCAAAGTGGCTTAACCAAAGTGACAGGAGCAGCTGCAGGAGGGAATGGAGAGGCGCGGTTGTATTGTGTAGTGGATTCACAAATAGATGCAAACAGAATTATTATATTGGTGCAAAAATAGACAATTCCTGCAAGAAAATAATGGGTCCTGGGCATAAAGTTGTTTATTTTAAGATTTCAACAGTGATAAAGGCTTTTCCTCTTCACTACTAATACTTACTGATGAATACTTAGCCTTTTGTGCCACCAGAGGCCTGGTGGTATCATTTTCAGTGATACTTGTGATTTGGCCTGGAAATTGCTCACTTGAGCCTGGGGTGGAAGGGAATTGGCTTTTATAACTGGAACCTTGGTTTGACTGCAGAATGCCAAGGTGCCACAGCTATTATTGGATCCCGTGAGCAATCAAGCGCCCAATTGTGTGATCAAACAATCTCCCTCCTGATGTACCATTTCCTGATAGTATATGGGCCCAAATATGTAATTAGATTTGATGCCAGGGATTTGTGGTTTGTGTGCCTCACAAATCCCAGGCCATTTGTGACCAGAAAGGGGGGTTTCTTGCAGGAAGACAGTTGTTAATGTTTCCCATAGTGTTGCTTGCTCTATCTCTAGAGAGGCTAGCTGATTGTCTGGGGCATTCTGGGCCCTGATACTTTTGTTTGGCTAAGTCTACAGCTGTCCCTTATCCTGTAAGCTCATTGTTAAATGGACATGGAGGAATAGCCAAGGCCTACAATTGGCTTCAGAAACAATGCTAATGATAAAACCTCTAACTGTTGATCCCTGATGTTATAGCTAGTTGTCATGACTTTCAGCTACAGAGACTCTGTGCTTCCTCCCATGAGTTTAAACTGGTACCTCTTCAACACGCCTTGAATACTATTAGTATTGATGTAGTAGGTCCTCTTTCTCAATCAAGATCTGGGTGTGTTGTATTTTTAGCGGTATATGGTGCTATTTTTTACAAATAGTTAGTCTAATACTTCTTTATCTTAATATTATACCTGTTGTGGTATAGTGAAAGCCTGGGTAAGGACAGAACAATATAAGAAGATAATAAGACAAAACTGGTATTTATTGAGATAGTGATGCAGTTATATAGTAAAAGGTGGTGGGATTTTCACCAGGGGAAAGTAGGCACATCCAGAAAGACTTTCCAAAAGGAGAAGAGTCAAAAGGCACAGCAGAAAGAGCTGCACAAGAAAACAACCAGCTTCACATGCCTTGCCTAATGGAGGCAAGTGGCAATCATTTCCTTGTCCAATTAGTAACTTCAGAAGTGAAGCCTGCTCTAGATGCACAGCTCAAATACTCTTCAAACACCCATTTTCTAGGCGTTTTAAACGTAATTAACCTTTATAAAACTGTGCTGCAATAGAGAAATTGCGCAATTGCATGATTTTTTTGTTGCTTAAACCCTAAGTGGACGGTATTTTGTCTAATCCATTCAGGATCTGCAACAGGGTGCCAATTCATGCTGATTTATTTGGATAATTTCAGCAAATGAATAGAAGCTAGATCCACCAAGGGCATCACAGCAAAGACAACTACTGCTTTTATATTGCAAGATGTCTACTATTGCCATGGGTTTCATTAAGTCCTACTCTCTGATAACGGATCCAACTTCAATGCCTTCTTGGTAACATCTGTAGTAGAAGCCCAAGGAACACATCAATCTTTCTCAGCTCCTTATAATCCTTCTTTTAATGAAGCTATTAAACAAGCTAATTTTACACTGGTGTCTATCATGAGGAAGCTGACTTACTGTCAGGATACCAAGAGTACCGTGGAGCTCCAGTAGGTGAGGGAGGCATTGAAGCAGGTACTGGCATGGCCCACCAGATGATGGGACCTAACTTTAACAGGTAGGAAAGGGCCTTCCCAGCCACAGCCCAAGGTCCAGCCGCTGGCAAGGCAGATTCAATTGATCCCGTGAGCGCCAGGTAAAGCACTCCCAGGAATTGACTACTCTGGCCAGTGGCATCAGAAGTGGGGGGGTTGAGATGGTTGGTTTGGGTGTCAGGGGTGGTTCTGTAGGGACCAAGTAGGCAGCAGGATTGTTGTACTTCCTGTTGAAGATCAAAGGGTAGATGGTGATTGCTTTGCCGTCACAGACAATTTGGTAGGGTTTCTTGGGAGCTTTTGGGCAGGTGTATCACTGCAAGTCTTCCAATGTCCAGGGTTCATGGTCAGGATTGGCGGGATACTCAGTGAAATGCACAGGGCCAAATGGGGCGTTGGGTGGGCGGTAGTAGTCAAAGGCTTTGGTTTGGTCAACTGGAGTCTGACTATCTATCCCAGTGGATGAGTACTGACACTTGGATGTATGCAAATGGAAGATTATCAAAAATAAGTATGGAAACAGATTGGTGAACCAAAGGTTCATAACAACTTTATTTGGTAAAGATGACAATACAGAAATTTTTCAAGTGCTTCTGATTTATATACTTACTCACATGCAGGTGCCTCTGGGCATTCTTCTGGTGCTATCTGTGTGACAAGGCTTGGCATCTCAGGTTCTGCTATTTGGTTGGCTGCTGCATGGTCATTTTTGGGGTTTTCAGGAACAGTTGTTTGGCTTTTTGGTGGTCCATCTTGGCTTGGCTGGCCATTGATTCTGGCAGGTTTGGCTTGACAGGCTCTCCTGAGCCCAAAGAACTTGATTAAAAAAGGGGTCCCTGATTGGGGACCCCAAATTACTTAATGGAGGGTGGGCTTGATCTGGGTTTACTGGGCAGCTAAAAATAGCCTGCCCAGGCCCAGCCAAACTCACCAAGCCTTGGGCGTAGCTTTTGGGGCCCAAAACGGGCCTCTCAGCTGCCACCAGGGCAGGAATAATTCCTGCACCTGGATTTGCTTTGAAAAGCAAAAATCCAGGTGCAGGAAAATCTCCCTTGCCTACTAGCCCTGCCTGGTGGCTAGGAGTGTGTTTGATTCCCGCCTGGGGCTTTGAAACTGTTACTTTTGTAACAATTATTCTGATGCTACCATCTGCTCTGTTTGCCTATTGCCTCAGCAAGCACAGGGTTACTGGTTTCTCCCCCTTTGTCATGCTATAAAGAAGAGGTGCTATTATCCCTTCTTCTCTTAGGGATCTTTTCTCTACCTCTGATGCTGCCTCTAATCTTGAAGAGCACAGCAAAGGTCTATTCAATTGCATAATTAACATCCAAGCTTCTGCTTATGTTTCTGTCTTTAAGATTAAGTCTCTGGAGCTAACTCCAAGCAATGCTGGCCTCACTTCACATCTAGAATTCCAAGTTGGAGACATGGTCCTCTATTATAAACATTGAGTAGAAGTGTCATGAATGACATTTCAATACTTGTATTGAAAACCCAAGAGTCAAACCCCAGTCCCCTGAAGGCGGATTGGACCCCAAGGACGGTCCAGGACCCGCCAATCTGATAAGTCACAGACTCAAATTGTTGAATTACTCCGCGGCCCGCCGGTCTAATACTGAAGATTCCCTGAATGGTTGCCAGATTGCCACCAAACCAGCGCCACTGAAGACCCATGCCTACGCAGGTGATGTGGTCTGCCTAAAGGAGGCTGGGGAAAGACCCATCACTAGCCCTGCCAACAAACACCAGCTGTTGCCAGTTGCCAGTCTGAAAAAAGTATTGCAATTGGCCAGCTCAGGTGACGTGGTGAACAACAACGGCAAAACAAAACATTGCCACTTCTGTTCCCCAGAGCCAGTCCAGCCAAGACCCGCCAAACTGGTGCCACTGAGGGCCCAGACCTACGCAGAAGCTGTGGCTTGGACAAGACCCACTATTAGCCCTGCCAATAAGCACCCACTGCTGCTGGTCCCTAGTCCAGGAAGGGGAATGCAATTAGGCCGCTCAGGTGACATGGTGAACCAAAGCGGCAAAATTAAGCATTCCTGTTTGCCAGAGTGTGCCCAACCAGGACCTGATGCCCTCCAGACCCCAAGCCAAGATCCATGCCCTACCGGCAAACCACCCATGGACCCAAAGCCTGCAAAAGGCAAAAAAGCAAATTCACATGGTATAAAAACGCTGGCAGTGTGGTGATGACCACATTGTCATTTTTGATAATAAAGTTTATGAACCTTTGGTTTGAACAAATTCTACCCTATCTAGTATTAGTGATCTTCCATCTTAATTCCAGCCAAGTAGACAACCAGGTTGCCGCCCCCTCCAGAGACCAACCTGCCAAACCGCCCCAGGCATTATACCGTCCCCCTGGAGCCCCCTTTGGACCTGTGCACTTTACTGAATACCCGCCCAACCCGGCCTATTTGGAGTACAACTTGGAAACCATCCTCATTGCCGGCCTGTTGGCAAGGACTAGAAGTACCAAATACATAGGGCGTGAAGGAAAGAGGATTGAGATACTGCCCTTATTGTTCAAGGACAGGTACAACTACCTACCAGCGTACTTTGTTCCCATGACTCCGCCATTAACCCCAAGACCAGACCGCCCACTGGAACCTACCGCCGCAGCCAAGACCACCTCTACCCAACTGTTTGGAGTACTCTACATTACTTTGACAGGATTGGTGGATTCCATGGTCCCCAACTCTGGTCCCTGGTCCTTGCTTGGACAATCTGTATCTTACATTATCAAGTTAGCACCCATTCTATGGTGGGCCTTACCCGCCGGCTCAGCCGCACCTCACCCCGAGCCGCCCAATGCCTCTACCTATGACTGGCTTCCTGACATTATGACAATCTTCTACAAACACGGTAACCTGGGCCCCAAGATGTTGTTAACACTTGGGGCAACTTGTATGCTTTTTTTTGTGATAATCACTTATTACACCCATAAGGCAATTACCTCCCTGATACTCTCATGGATGAAGAACCAACCCGCCAAAGAATTGAAAGACCCTGCACCTGGTGCAGAACCCCCAAACCCAGCCACATCACAAGTGCAAAATGTGATAGTGAACCAGACCACAACCAAGGTGGATATGCCCCAGATGGGCAAACTCACCTTAGAAGAAGCTTGCCAAGCCATGCCTGTCCTCTGCCTCCACTTCCAAACCAACGCCAACGCCTACCCCAGTGACACTGAGAAAGTCTTGGGGGTGGCTGCCATGTTATCAGGAGACGCACTGGATTGGTTTGGGAAAGCCACCGCTGAAGATGTTGAATTTTGCCTTGACTATTCAAGATTTGAGGCCAAACTCATGAGCACTGGCAATGACCAAGACACCAGATATTATGCGCTGAACTCTCTGTTAGAGATCTGTCAAGCAAACCGCCCTATCCAAGCCTATATCAATGAGTTCCTTAAACTTAAGACACACACCCAACTTGAAGATGAATTATCCGCCATTATCTTCAGAAAGGGAGTTAATTCAGCCATGAAAGACCTGTTGAAGCACCACCTGCCTACACTGAGCCTGGAGGAACTACTACCCCTATGCAAAGGCCTGAGTCTAAACCAAGAAGGACAGAACTTGTACCCTGCCCAAGCTGGCAGGGCCATGACGCCCAATCAACCAGGAATGTCCCCCAACAAGTTACAACGCCACTATTGAGATGGGTTGTGTTTCTACTGCCACAAGGCCGGACACCTAACCAGAGCATGCCCTAAGAAGAATACACCTCCTGTATCCTTGGCACAAATAAACACCTCTGCACAATCTTACAAATTCATCCAAGTAACCATAGATTGTGTGGGGATCAAGCGCCAGATTAAGGCCTTTATTGACACAGGAGCTGATGAAAGCTTCATTGACGCCAACCTGGCAAAGGAACTAGGATTAACAGCTTCAGAGCGCAGCCTACAAGTAACCATGGGAAACAGTTCTCTGGACACTGGCTACAAATGCAAACAGGAACTTCCTTTGACAATTGGACAGAACATGTATCCAACCCCCTTGATCCTCTTGCCGGGATTGCCACACCCTCTAGTACTGGGCAACTCATGGTCCAACAGACATGGCCTGATTCTAAACTATTGTGAGCAGACTGCCACTTTGGGACAACCTGAGTCTTGTGATATTGTTCCATTCTGTATAAGCCATGGCAGAGCACCAAACAACAGACTCCTAACCATAAAGATGGAACCCAGCGTTGGGACACTACCCACTGCCTTGCAGAAATGGAGCCATGTATTTAGCAAAGAAGAGGCCACAAAACTACCCAGCCACTCAATCTACAACCACGCTATAGACCTGCTACCAGGTACCCAACCACATCACGGCCCCATCTATAGCTGCAATCACTGCAAGCAAGTGGCCTTGAAAGCTTACCTGGAAGATATGACAAAAAAGGGCTTCATCTGAGTGTCAAAGGCCCCCTGCTTGTCTCCCATGCTGTTTGTAGGGAAGAAAGATGGCGGAATGTGTCCCTGCGTGAACTACCAGAAGCTGAATGATATTACTGTGAAGAACTGCTATCCCATCCCCAACGCCAATGACCTTTGCAACGTATTAACTGGAGCCCAGGTGTACTCAAAAATTGACCTGAGAGACGCTTTCAACCAGATCAGAATCAAGGAGGGGGACAAATACAAGACAGCTTTCAAAACCAGGTATGGGTTGTACAAATACCTAGTAATGCCATTTGGCCTATGCAACGCCCCCAGCACTTTCCAAAGGATGATCAACACTGTCCTAGGGGAATATCTTGACCACTTTTGTGTTGCGTACTTAGACAACATCCTCATCTACAGCAAGACTCACAAGGAACACCTGCACCACCTGGACCTTATACTCAAAAAACTCTCCCAAGCAAACTTACACGCCAAGCTTAAGAAATGCAAATTCTTCCAGTCCAAGGTTGAATTCCTGGGTTACGTAGTGAAGACCGGCAGGTTTGCAATGGCACAGGACAAAGTAGAAGCAATAACGTCTTGGCCGATGCCCAAATGTAGGAAAGATGTGAGAAGTTTTTTGGGCCTGGCAAATTATTGCAGGGATTTCATCCAAAAAATTTCTCTCATCACCCTGCCCCTGACCCGCCTGTGCTCTGACAAGGTCACCTTTGTCTGGACTCCAGAATGCACCACCGCTTTTGAGACCCTGAAACTTGCCTTCACCTCTGCCCCTGTCCTGGCCATGCCCAACCCATCCAAGCCTTTTGTGCTGGAAACTGACGCGTCCAACTTTGCAGTGGGTGGGGTCCTTCTTCAGGAAGGAGGGGATAGTATGCTACATCCTGTAGCATATTACTCCAAGAAGATGCTGCCTGCCAAAGGAAACTACCCAATCTACAACAAGGAGATGCTTGCTATAATGAAGACCTTGAAACATTGGCGCTGGTACCTATGTGGCGCCAAGTTTCCAGTGAAGGTCCTAACCGATCACAAGAACCTGGTTTACTTCTTTAAACCCAGACAGCTGAACCAAAGACAGGCCAGATGGGCCTTAGAACTGGCCAACTACACCTTGACCATTGACTACAAACCCAGAAAGGTGAACGTGGTACCTGACGCCCTGAGTAGAAGAGCTGACCTGATCCCTTCCTCTACAGAAACCAAGGACCACAACACTCATGTACTCCTTGACCCTGCCAGCCTAGGCATCCAACTGATGTACATGAAGATCATGGCCCACAAACCTGACATAATTGAGGCGCAGAAACAAGACAAATACTCAGCAGAACTTGTTGCCAACTTGACCTCAGACCCAGAGAGCCGCCGCCACAAGAAAGGATTCTTGCTAAAAGGATCCACCCTGCTATTACACAACTGGATCTATGTACCAGAAGGTGAAACAAGGACCAAGGTACTCATTGACTATCATGACTCAGAGATGGCCGGCCACCCTGGCAGACTCAAGACACTCCAAGGAATTAAGAAGAATTACGCTTGGCCCCAACTGGACAAAGACGTGGCTGCCTACATTGAAGGCTGTGAGACGTGTGGAAGAACCAAAACCCGTAGATCCAAACCTGAAGGCCTGCTAAGACCACTAGACATACCAGCGGGACCCTGGAAGTCTGTTTCAATGGATTATATTGTAGAACTGCCCCCCTCCAATTTGTTCAACGCCATCCTGGTCATGGTAGATAGGTTTACTAAGATGTCCTACTTTGTTCCTACCACCCCCACTGCACTGCTGCAGAGACAGCTAGACATTTCCACAACTGCATCCTAACCCAACATGGCACTCTGTCAGAAATTATCACTGATAGGGGCCCTCAATTCACCTCAAATTATTGGACTCAAGTGATGAAGGACTTAGGGGTAAAACACTGTGTATCCACCTCATACCACCCACAGACCAACGGCCAGACTGAATAAGTAAACCAAATACTTGAACAATATCTACAATGCTATGCCAACTCTAACCAAGACAACTGGGCTGAGATGCTACCCATGGCACAGTATGCCTACAACAGCAAAGACCACACATCTACCGGAATGTCCCCCTTCAAAGCCAATTATGGTTTTGACCTATCTTGGGACCCCAGTATTGGTAGTAAGGAAAAAAAACCTGTCAGGACAAACCTGGATTGAACAGATACAAAACACCCAACAAACCTGTCTTAAGAACCTGACCCGTGCAGTCCAGACTTATAAGGCTTTTGCTGACAAGAAAAGGACCCCTGGGAAGCTGTTGAGGGTAGGGGATGAAGTCTACTTGGACTCTCAAAACGTGCCCCTGACTGTCCCCTGCCAGAAGTTAGCCCACAGAAGAAGTGGCCCCTACAAAATCACCAAGCTAGTAGGTGAAGTAGCATTTGAACTAGAATTACCCCCTTGTGGAAAATACATAACGTCTTCCACCGCACACTTCTATTCAAGAAAGAAGGGAAATCCCTCCCCCACCAGAAACTCAAGACTGACCCTCCTCCCATCCAAGTAGGACGCTCTGAAGAATATGAAGTTGAATATGTTCATGGAGACTCTACCCACTATAAAACTCTCCAGTACTACATCAAGTGGAAGGGATATCCACCCAAGGAAAGCACCTGGGAACCATTAAGCAACCTACCCAACGCCCAACAAGCAATCCAACAATACCTTGGGAAGAAGGCCAGGAAGGAAGGGACCCCCGGGAAGGAAGGGGATGATGTCATGAATGACATTTCAATACTTGTATTGAAAACCCAAGAGTTGAACCCCAGTCCCCTGAAGGCGGATTGGACACCCCAGGATGGTCCAGGACCCGCCAATCCAATAAGTCACAGACTCAAATTGTTGAATTACTCCGCAGCCCGCCAGTCTAATACTGAAGATTCCCTGAATGGTTGCCAGATTGCCACCAAACCAGCGCCACTGAAGACCCATGCCTATGCAGGCAATGTGGTCTGCCTAAAGGAGGCTGGAGAAAGACCCATCACTAGCCCTGCCAACAAACCCCAGCTGTTGCCAGTTGCCAGTCCAAAAAATGTATTGCAATTGGCCAGCTCAGGTGACGTGGTGAACAACAATGGCAAAACAAAACATTGCCACTTCTGTTCCCCAGAGCCAGTCCAGCCAAGACCCGCCAAACTGGTGCCACTGAGGGCCCAGACCTACGCGGAAGCTGTGGCTTGGACAAGACCCACTATTAGCCCTGCCAATAAGCACCCACTGCTGCTGGTCCCTAGTCCAGGAAGGGGAATGCAATTAGGCCGCTCAGGTGACATGGTGAACCAAAGCGGCAAAATTAAGCATTCCTGTTTGCCAGAGTGTGCCCAACCAGGACCTGATGCCCTCCAGACCCCAAGCCAAGATCCATGCCCTACCGGCAAACCGCCCATGGACCCAAAGCCTGCAAAAGGCAAAAAGAGAAATTCACATGGTATAAAAACGCTGGCAGTGGGGTGATGACCACATTGTCATTTTTGATAATAAAGTTTATGAACCTTTGGTTTGAACAAATTCTACCCTATCTAGTATTAGTGATCTTCCATCTTAATTCCAGCCAAGTAGACAACCAGGTTGCCGCCCCCTCCAGAGACCAACCTGCTGAACCACCCCAGGCATTATACTGTCCCCCCAGAGCCCCCTTTGGACCTGTGCACTTTACTGAATACCCGCCCAACCCAGCCTATTTGGAGTACAACTTGGAAACCATCCTCATTTCTGGCCTGTTGGCAAGGACTAGAAGTACCAAATAAATAGGGCATGAAGGAAAGAGGATCAAGATACCGCCCTTATTGTTCAAGGACAAGTACAACTACCTACCAGCGTACTTTGTTCCCATGACTCTGCCATTAACCCCAAGACCAGACCGCCCACTGGAACCTACTGCTGCAGCCAAGACCACCTCTACCCAACTGTTTGGAGTACTCTGCATTACTTTGATAGGATTGGTGGATTCCATGGTCCCCAACTCTGGTCCCTGGTCCTTGCTTGGACAATCTGTATCTTACATTATCAAGTTAGCACCCATTCTATGGTGGGCCTTACCCGCCGGCTTGGCCGCACCTCACCCTGAGCCGCCCAATGCCTCTACCTATGACTGGCTTCCTGACAAGAAGGAAGAGCTCATAAGTTGGACTCCCTGTGGATTGGCCCTCTTAAAGTAACCTTCAAACAGGGTGCTGAGTATATTGTCAAGCTGTTGTCTATAGAATGCCCCTTTGCTCAAGTCCACACCAAGTTTATCCTCAATTACACCCCCCAAAGGCCAATCTAGAGGGGGACAATGTTGTGAATCCCAATATTCATGAATTATCAATTTTGCCTTTGGTAGAGTTACATTTTGAGTGCAAAATTTTCCAATTTTCTTTCTCAACTCAAAACAGGTTTCACTCCAAATTGGGTGAAGGACTTAATTACATTCTGACTGATGACATGAGTAATCCTTGACCCACTTATGAGAGTGGTCAGTGATCTATCAGCCCTTCTATTGTTTTTTAGTAAACATTTACCATGTAAGAATTGATTTGGATTCATCCAATAAAATTAAGTTATGTTTACACTTTCTTTTTGAATTTATTCTTGTACTTCAGCACCATCTCCCTAGTCTTGTCTAGAGGAGTTTTCTGATAATTATCATTCCCAGGGCATTATGGTAAATTCCTTATTCATCCTTGAAGACTAACATCTGGCTTATTACAAACCCAATCCTACTGTTAGGATTTCCTGTTGTGTCCCTTGGCTGCACCCAAGTACACAACAGAGTCTGAGATGAAACTCTAGCCCATACAATAAAAAAATTTAAAAAAACAGTCAACTAATGCAATTGGGATGATGAAACATGAACCACTCCTTTAGAAGTTGCTCTTAACTCTAAAAAAAGCTTAAAGATTTATAACAGGCTTCAGAAGAGTGTTCAGGGTTAAAAAAATCTTGTTGTTTGATAGTCAATATCATTGCGCCAGAGGCTAATCCTAAAATGAGTTTCAACTTCAAAAATAAGCCTAATATTTTTTCTACTGGATCCATATCAGGATGAAGCGCCAAATTTTCATAAGAGCGCCTTAATCTACCTGATAAAGTGATTTCTGAATTTAAAACAATGTCTTCTGTTTGGCCATCAAATCCCAATCAGGGTGTGACATCAAATTGAATAAATATTTTCCAGATTTTCCTTTTAAAATGCTTCTTGAGTTTAAAACTAGCCCTTATGTTTCATCATCAAGTCTTAATAAGGATAAAATATCAAATTTGTTGAGTTTTAATTAAATCATATATCTAAATCAAGAAAGTAAGTCAATTTATATGATCAATTATCCCTATGGCGTCTCCAAGCCTCTCTAAATGAAATCAGCCCATCCAGATGATTGAGACTCAAAAATATCACCTAAGCACTTAAATATTCCCAGCCTGATAAAAACTCGGCCTTTAAACTAAGAAGAAAATATTTTTTTAAATATTTAATTGTCACTGTGATGTCATCAAGCCAATTCAAGTGGAATCAACTCAGCCACAGATGTTTAAATTCTCTTGGCACTCATTAGATATTATTTTTGATAATTCAAATATTAAATTCCACTTTAATTCATCAAACAACTCGGATTTCATTAGCAGTTAAGTACACAGCATACAGATGTGTCCTCTTAGTTAGAAACTCTTGTGAAACCACCATGGTCTCAAACCAAGAAACTTTCTATAAAATTTTAGTCTTCTGACTCTATTTATCTTTTAAATTAAATCCAGTCTTTTTAAATTAGAATCCAACTGTGAAACTAGTAAATACAAGCTTTCTTATCACTCAGCCTTCTTTGCCCATCCTCAACCAAACACTTAAAGCTGCCAGTACAGCTTATTTTTTTAGCTTCTTCATAGGTGCAATGATACCCCAGACCTTTGAAATCACATGTGCTATTCCAGAAAACATTTTATTTGTCACTTTACTTGTCAATTAGTTTATCCTTCACATACATATAGGTTTTCTGCTTTGTTCTTCTATATGATCACAAAATCTGGCTCTTCTTTTACCCTGATAACTGCAGATGTAGTCTTATATCTTGAAACCACATTGCCCCTTCATGTCTTCTATCTTTCAGGTCATCAATGGTCTGATCTTGAGAGGAGATGTGTGGTGATTTTAATTAGAAATAGCCCTTTAGATTTCTATCTCAATCCTGCTTCTACTTTGACTCTACTATCACTTTTTTCTGTTCAAACTGATGCTCTTCCATACCACTTTCTTCTGTCAAACTAGGTTTGAACTGAACAGTCTGCTACTTCTTTTCTGGCTTTGTTCTGTTTCAATTGAGCTGAAAGCTAACTTTTTTCTCATTTTGGTTGACTTCAACGCTTTGGACTCAAATATTTTCCTTGATTGACCTCTAATTCCCTCAGCCTTTAGGATAAGTTATGCCTTAACAGCAATCATGCTCCCAAATGATTTCTTTGGCATAATTATCTATTTGATAACCCAACTGTTCAATCATTCAAACATTTAATACCTCATTTCAATGTCCCTATTGGATGATAAATGATGATCTAAACATGAAAAGCTGATCCCCTGTGACAACTATGATCAGTCTACCCCTTATACTACCCCTTATATTTTCCTATATAAAGGTCTTATCTTATCCTCAACTTCACACACTTTATACTATCTTAAACTTATTTAATTGCACACTTTTACACATTCAGTTCCTTCTTAATAATAAAATTGACAACTTATTTGTGAATTGCAATATATTACAGTTGATATCTATTCCTAAGCTTATTCTTCTGCCTTGCTTTGAATCTTCTGTTAAAATCCATTAACTAGCTGTTCTGTGGGCAACCTCTATAATTAACTCATACAGCATGGAACATAATCCATTTCAACAATCTTCAAAAACATTTTTCTTATTTTATTTATTCAAGGATATTTTTTTCTGGCTTGAATAGTTGATACTGATAATAAAAGCAAGTTTCAATTTTATTTTTGAGTTTTCAATTGAAATTATACAGTAGTTTTAAAAGCTATGGTGACAACCAAAAATACCTCAGATTTAAACAAAATGATTTCAGATTTAAACAAAATCCAAGTCACACAAGATTCAGGATTCAATTAATTTATAAAATTTCAGTAAATGGACTGTCAAACAAAAAACAAAATTTCACTAGCCCATTATACAAAATTATATCAAACATCAAGAGGAGTAGTTCAAACCACAAACAAAATGAACTGACGCAACAAGTGAAATGGATGGATGCTGTTCCAGAGTATATTATAATCCAATCAGAATTCATATGAGGCACCAATAGAAGAACTAAAGTGAAACAAAACTTGAGCAATCTAGAAGCAAGATTATACAAGCACAAAACAAAATGAACTCATACAAGATGTGTAGTATGAGCAGCCTAAAATAGAAAAATAACAGCTTAACAGCCAATCAACAGCTATCCAATTTAGGAACAGAGGCATTTTATTCATTTTAATGGCTCCTGAATTGTATGAAAAGGTTTTGAGAACCTTCCAAATATGGACTCAAGATTACAATAAAAATAAATCATTAAATTTTAAAATTTCTACTTTTAGTGATTTTATCCTAGGTTTTTCACAATGGTTTTTAACAGCAATATCTTTGATAGCGCCAGCAGCCAAGCCAGCTTCAATGGAGGCAAGGCTCAGAATGTGGAGGCACCTGTTTACACCCAAGCCTTTGAGGCGGGTAACAAGGAAGCTGACCTGTACCTGACTCCTGGCCCATATGGCTTTGACTTGTTCAGTAGTCACATAGTGTCTAGCTCTTCCCCTGCTCCCGTACTCACCCCCGCACAAGCTGCCCACCAACCAATCAATCAGGATGGCAACCTTGATTTGGAATAACTTCCCACCACCAGCCAACCTGTCTCCCCCCTACAGCCAATCAGGCTTCAGCTCCCCCGGCCCAGCATCCCAAGCAACAAATCATCACCGCCCAAATTTTTCAGGAAATTGTGGTACTGAATCTACAAGGTCTGTCCTGGGAACAGATTGCCACCCAGTTGCAATTTACCCAAGCTACTGTCATGCGGGAATTCAACAACCTGATGAACAGGGGGAATCTGATCAGGACAGCCAAGAAGCCCAAGAAGGCCCCCAAGTCACAAATATCTGAGGCATACCCAATCATGCTTGACCTCCTCCAGCAGGATCCCAAGCTTTCCTTGACCCAGGTCTGGAAGCAGCTTGCGCACCATAACATATGGGTCTCTGGGCGCATGGTGCAGCTCTGGATGTATGGGAAGGTGGCTTTCATACAGGTTCTTACCATTTTTGTTGGCAACCAATGGGATGGCGCTGAGGATTCCTTGTATGGCACTGCCATCAAATCAACCCTGGTCTGATGCCTGACTAGTCTAACTGATGATGTCATGTTCATCTCCTATTACAAGCATTCAATAGCTGTTGATGATCTTGGCAAGCAAGGAAAAGCTGCCACCAAGAATAGAAGGAAGAAGGTCAAGAAGGGGACGTTCATTAGTGCATTTCTGGCTATTTCAGCCAAGGGTTTTGTCTATTATTGAACAAACCCGGATTTCATTGATGGCTACTCATACAGCCACATCCTTGGTGGTTTACTTGACTCCTGGGATGGCTCACATTCCAAGTACCAGGTTTTCTTGAGCCACCAGATGGAGGGTAGCTCCACTGCCCTTGAGGCCATCCAGGGACGCAGGCACCAGGCCTCAGTCTACCCTGCTGGCCATGCAGACATCCATCTGGCTGATGTCTTCTTCAACATGGGATCCACATTACAAGAGCGCCACCCTCAGGCTTTCAACAACTTCTATCTTGGGGTCCTTGACCACAATTTTCTCTTTGGCTGCCAGATGGTGGCTGACTTGTTTGCACAAATGGTTGCCCATGTTAACATGGGCAACCAATCATGTAAGGATAAGCGCCTTCCACCTTGGGCCACTGCCACTTATCAGCCCATCCAGCCAATGACTGATGAGGAATACAACAAGCGTTATATGGTAGCCATCACGCAAAATCCTCCTGCCTCCACCCCCGCCACCAACACCCCTCACCTGCAAGCCCAACCCACCCAATCCCAGACCCCCCAGGCCAGCACTGCCTCTACGTCTTCCTTCCTGTGTTATTCTGCTTCCTAGGCATCACTCTCCCCCGCCCCAATAAACCCCTGTCACCAAACATTTGCTATTTATATTATCTTTTTTTTGAATTTCAATTGTTCATGTTCTCTTTGTTTATAGTTGGTTTTATTCTTTATATTCAGCTTATTTCTATAAAATCATATATTTACTATGCCATGTATCTTTATCCAGAACACAGTTATTTTTAGCAATTAAACACACCCTTTGTGAAAATATTAACAACAATTTGGTGACCAGCTAAATTTGAATTAGAAAATTATAGTGTTAACTGTTTTTAGATAAAGTTGTTACTGATCCAAATTCAAAACCTTAATGATAAACTTTAAGCCAATCAGGAGCCAAGTGATAAAGTGATTGTTGTGACATAAAGGGTCATTCAATAATTCTTTGATGCATATGCGCTAATTAATATGATTGGCTGGATGTTTTGCCATTGTACAACATTGCCGCTGTGGCGAGTTGTTGGTGGACTAGTGCTAACCCAGCAGCTGATTGGGCACTAGTCCACCAACAACTTGCCACAGAGGCAATGGCGTATAATGGCAAAATATCCAGCCAATCATATTAATTAGCGCACATGCATCAAAGAATTATTGAATGACCCTTTATGTCACAACAATTACTTTATCACTTGGCTCCTGATTAGCTTAAAGTTTATTATTAAGGTTTTGAATTTGGATCAGTAACAACTTTATCTAAAAACAGTTAACACTATAATTTTCTAATTCAAATTTAGCTGGTCACCAAATTGTTGTTAATATTTTCACAAGGGGCTATGTCAAGCGCCAAAAATAATATGGTAATCAAGGAAACAATGCCAACACAAAGCAAACAACCCATATTGAGATGAGCGTAAAACATATACAAAATGGGTAAAAAGATGGGATAATGTAGTAGATGGAAAAACAAAAAGGAATAAACAAAGAGGTAACAGTATCAAAATAATACAGAATTTATTGGGGCATAAGCTATTGAAACATATGGAAAGGTTAGTAAAAAATCAATGAGAGAATTGGAAAAGCTTCTGAAGGATCTTGACTTTGTGATTGCCAAAATAAAGGACATTGACCGCAAGGTCAAAGCCAAAGTGAATTCTGCTGTCCTCACTGGGGACAAAATTGACAAGGTGTCTGCAAAGGCACTAATGTCAAAAATGCCAGACACCCCAGAGAAGACAATCAAACACTTACTAAATATTCAAAAATCTGTGGTTGAGGGCCTGCAATTTAAGGCATATAATCTTTCTGTGCTGTCTGTCTGGGTTAATGACCCGGAGATGTATGAACATCTCAAACCCACCAAGCGTGCCAGGGCAGAGGATACCAAATTGCCTGCGCAATTGATTGCGCCAAGAATGGCCAAGCCAGCCAAGGCTGCGGGCAAGGAAGAAACACAAGAAGGTAGCCTAAAAAACAAAATTAATAAATTTTCAAAAAAAACTTACCTTTTTTCTTAGAAAATGTAGACAGCAAACTCCGCCATTTCCTGGTCCCTTTTGTCCCAGCCACATTTTACGCAAATTATGCCACTCATGTGGCAAAGCAATTGTATCTGTCCCCCCCCCTGTTGTGCGGGAGCTGGAGAACCGTATCCATGGGTCCTTATCCAATGTTGCAAGAGGTGTTGGCAGAACTTACGCATGCCAAGGGGGCATCCAAGTGGGCAGTTACTGCCTACAAGGATGCCTAACTGGTCCGCCTAGACCCGGTATTTCTCAGTGGAGTTTACTGTTTAAACTCCATTAAGCTTGTTTGGGATGTCATGGCAACACTCTCATTCAAGAATGTACCAGAGATGGGCCAGGCTCATGCAACTGCTTGCTTCTGCTTCCCGGTGGAGCACACCATATCTTACCTGTTGGAGAACTTTGGGCGTGCGGTGGGCAAATTAGCTGTTGCAGACGCAACAGCCGTAAAGAAGACCAAGATCCTCCTTACCAACTTTGGGTTGGCCTGGAGTGCCAACAAGATGGGGCTCCCTGTAGCCATGGAGCTGACTTTTGCAAAGACCCGGCACAACAAGAAGATCAGTGTGGTCTATAATAAACTGTGTGAGTTCATAGAAGCCTTTGCAGGGCAAAGGCTTCATCTGGTTGTTTACCTGGGGTTCCTATTCTACTTTGGGATGGGCGCGTCTGTAGAGGACCTGGACAGGGTCCTTCTGGGAAATGACAAGGCCCGGCTTGCACTTGACATGAAGAAGGTCCCCCCTTGTCAAAGATCAAATGGATTAGACATTAAGTTGTCTATCTAGGAATTGAGTGACAGAACAGTTGCGCAATTGCGCTATTGCATCCTGATTTTACTAGGGATAAAGACGTTTAAAACGCCTCTAAAACAGGTGTTTGATTTGCCTTTCAAATGCGCACAAGGCATGGGCTTTACTTCTGCAATTATAAATAGAATAGCAAAGTTATTTATATCTATCTCCTTAAGGAAAGCCGTGTGGAAGCAGTTTTTCTCTTGCGGTGGACTTTTAGCTGTGCAAATCCACTCTCCTCCATCAGGGAAGTCCTTCTGTCTGTGCCTCCCTGCCCCTGGTGGCAATTCTCCCGCCTCACACTATATAAGTGTGATACTATCTAAATAAACACCAGTTTTATCTTATTATCTTCTTATATTATTCTGTCCTTACCCAGGCTGTCACTATATCACAATATGTATAGTATTAAGATAAAGAAGTATTAGACTAACTATTTGTAGAAATCAGCACCCAGGCTGCATATTTTACGACACCCCTGGATACAACTCAGTTGATCATGTAATCCAAGACGCCCTGGTCCTGGCTGGGATATACAGGTTTGTAGCCCCGCCTGAAAAGCTGCTGCTTCACTCCCACCTGACCCTACTGCCTTTCACCAGCAGGAGGGAGTATTTCAATAAGGGTGTATCCACTGTTCATGGTGTGGCAGTGGAGGTTGTGCGCCACCTTCCTTGCAGGGTGGGTACATACCAAAGAACCCACTACAGGCGCACACAATAAAAACATGATTCCAATAAATTTTATTACACTTTATAGTATTCTAATTATAATAAATTTGTATAATTTTTATTTCAGCAAACCAGTTTTGCAAAATATATTGCAGAAACAGTTTTCATAAAAGCATAAAATTATACGTTAATAAAATAAATTCTAAGTTGTACATTTTACGTTTAATTTTTTTAAAACTATTTTTATATTTATTTGACCAAAGTGATTTAAATATTTTTGTGTAATCCAGTATTGAGCGCTTGGGATTACCTCAGATGGCATAATAAAATAATATATAATAAAATAAATAAATTACTTACATCTATTGATGGATCTTCTGAATGTGATTGCAGGCGTGGAAACATCTAAATATAAAATGATAATTAATAAATCTTGAATAGTAAATAAGAGAATATAAAAAAATTGGACACACTAAGCCTTTAATTGATTGGCTGTTTGTCTAGGCACACAGGGATAAAGAAATCAGCGTGGCCATAGAATTTGGCCACAGTCTCAGCTGAGAGGGTGTGGATCCCGGCCTGCAGCAAATTAAAGAGGTCCTTGGTCCCAGTTGGGGTTCCTTGCTTGACGACTCGCTTGAGCCACCCAAAGACTTCCTCAATGGAATTTAGGAAGGGCAAATAAGCTGGGAGGAAGAGAAGGCGTAAATTTGCCATGGCCAATTGCTGGGGGCCCACTGCAATGCTTGTGTCAATCATTAGGAATTCCTCAAAAATATCAGTCACCTTGTGGAGACCAACGTTGTCCAACACAATCACATTGGTGAAGCCCAGGCTTGTGCGCCTCAGGTGCTCCTGGACCAATCAGAGGAATTACAAGAAGGTACAGCTGTTGTGAGAACCCAATATCATTTGATAAAGCTCAACCCCCTTTGGACCAAGGAGAGCCACCATTGAGTAGGCTGTGGCGCGGACTGCAGCACACCAAGCCATCCCGTCATTGGAGCCTTTGGGGACATAGCCATACTCATTGCACATTGACAAGGCAAATGCTGATTTTTCAATATAATAAAATTTGACTGTCTTCTTGGCTTTGAGGGCAGTGTACGCCTCTGCGTAGTTTTTCAGGACGTCAATATTGGCTGGGCTGTTTCTGTTGTAGGGGGATACCCCAAGCTTTTTTCAGGAA
Organism: Entomophthora muscae; assembly: GCA_014839935.2. Taxonomy (NCBI): domain Eukaryota; kingdom Fungi; phylum Entomophthoromycota; class Entomophthoromycetes; order Entomophthorales; family Entomophthoraceae; genus Entomophthora; species Entomophthora muscae. The sequence continues at coordinate 83,866 of QTSX02000228.1, read as the reverse complement.
AAGCGCATTCCCTTGACCAAATGATAATAGAAGGAAATTGAGGCCTTGATCCCAAAAGTAGATTTAACCATGGCCTGTATATTTGCCAGTTCAAGATGGCAGTCACAGGTGATCCACTGATGGATTGCCCATTTGTGCTCCTTGGTGAGCATGGTAGAAACACGCAAGGATTTCTCTGCGGCAAAGACATGACCAGTATTGATGAATTTTTGGAAGGTCTTGCTGGCGTACTTGGGATCCACTCCAACAAGGGCCGCAGCCGCCTTGTAATCACCTGATTCCCGCATTAGCTTAAGCAGGATAATGTGTTTGATATTGGGGATGCGCTTCTGGGCGGGCTTTTTAGCGGTGAGGATTGACTTGTTGACATTGGGCATAACACAGGGCATAGGTACCTTGGTATAGAAGGCTGCAACCTTTTTTAATACCAGCTGTCCCTCATTGGTTTGATAGAACTGGGGCTCCTTGTCATCCTCCTGATTGCCATCACTGACGTAGGGCTTGTGGCTAGTATCAAGTACAGGCTTCACCTTATCCAGCATGGCTGACGGGACCAACTCTTGCCGGTACACATTGTCAAACACATACAAAGTAAGTTCTACCTCCTTGTTTCTAACTTTCTTTGTAGTGGTGACCTTGGTTGGCTTCTGGGTCAGCTTTGGGACCCGAGGGTTTATGCTCTGCATCCTAGCAGCTTGTGCTCCTTAAACCAGCTGTGTCAGTGCAGTGTCACTATGAAACTCTCCTCTCCTGTCTCCTCCTTGAGTAGGCACTTGGGTTGCACTAACTCTATTCTTTGACCCACGGGGGCAACCACAACCTTGGCGCACAATGGGTGTATTGGTACTCTGGTATTGTGTTCCTTCCATTTTAAAATTTAATAAAATATTAAATAATTTTCAATTAAGTTACTCCCTAATTTTAATTTTTGCTTTTATCTGAATATGGATATTCAATTAATATTTTTCCCCACCTGATATCCCAATTTTAGATTTTTATTTCTTAATTAGTTGTTTTTGGTTTTACAACGCCCATTTTAGAATACTCAAAAAAATCCACCCATTTTCCTAGATTTTACTGCCAAATTCAAACACCCAACACAATATTTTTAAATTTTATTTTTCAGATCTTGTGTCTTATTTTAGATACCTTGGTATCATTCATGATTACAATCCATTGCACACATTGTGTGAGTGATTTTGTTTACATAGTGAGTTGCTATTGTGTTTTGTTTTTGGTTTGAGTTTTGATACATCTTACTTAAGTATTTTGTCACCAATTCACATAGTAAACATATGTACACCAAAAGTCAACTCACACCATTTTGTTTGTGAATCAATGTATTTCAGATTGTATTTTGAATGGTTTTGCTTTGTGTGTGAGCCCTTTGTTGCTGTCTTGACTCATTTTGCCCATTAACGCCAATAAACCCTGTTAACAGAGTGTATATTTTAACCTGAGAGATGGATTTTGTTTAAATCTGAAATCATTGTGTTTAAATATGAGGTATTTTTGGTTGTTGCCATAGCTTTTAAAACTACTGTAAAAGATAAAGCAAAAATAATTTTAAAATTGTTGGCATGGAGAATGTTTCATGCTGTATGAGTTAATTCTGGAGGTTGACATTCTGTGAGACTCTCTTGGTTCAATTCAACTTTCTTCAGTCTAGTATAACACACATAGTGTACTTGTTTCTGTTTTAGTCAGTTTTTTTGTGGTTATCACAGCTATCTAAACTTGTGATCCTGTCTTTTTTGTCCCAACTGACAATCACACAGCTATGATGCTCTTTTTATTGGTTCAGTAGTTGCTGGTTTTAACTTGAGAGCCTTAGTTATAAGTTAGGGAAATTTCTTTCTTTTAAGTAAATTCTTGACACTGGCTTACCAAGAGTTTACCCTAGAAAAGATATTGTTGTTCAGTTCTTGGCCAACACTATAAAACCCACTGGTATTGTCAGAAAAGAATTCTGGTACATCATCCTGCCTCAGGGTTTTTAAAAATAAAACTATTTCTGGATCACCAGGTCCCTATTAATCTTTCTCTCACTTCACAACTGAGCTATCTTTTTTATATAATATTATAGAAGATAAATACCGCAATCAGCTGTTTGAAATCTTATACATTACCCTCATCAGTTTGATAGACTTGATAATTCCTGCAGCTGGCCTCTTGTCCTGGTTGAAAATTTCTTATCATATTTCTTCAAGTTAGCTACTATTTTTATAGTCTCTGCCACCAGCCTGTTTTATTTCTGCCACTGAAAATTTCACTGTCACTAGATGATATTCTGACACAAGCAGTCATTTCAGTCTTGCTCTAGATGGGGTTCTAGTGGTACATTTTTTCATAATGAGAGCCTGATTTTGTAAATATAACCTATTCTCTTACAACTAGTGGTTTCTCAAAAGGATTGTATCATATCAAATAGAGATTAGAGTGTGAAGCAATTGTGAATATTGATTGGTAGTTCAAAGCTACATAAATATGTTAGTCATGTCAATATACTCTATCTTTTCTATGCAAAAGACACTACAGACAACAGTAGAATAGAACTTGTAGATAATTATGTTTATCAAATCTGGAGTACAATCTAACCAGCGGCTGCAAACTATCCAGTGTAACTAAGAACTTGTTATCATCCTTTCAGGTGTCTGTATCTATATATACTGCAACAATCCTTGTTTTTGTCCTTTCAGACAGTTTTCAGTGGCTATCTTTGCAATAAGTCTATTTTTGCTGGCTACACATATTCTGATTGGCTGTCCTTGGCATGTGTGCTGCTACTGGCTTTTACAGGGGGTACATGACAATTTAGCTACAGCATATGCTCTTCTTGAGCTAGCCTACTGGCAATTATTAATTGGCTGTGCCTTTCTGCACCTCTGATGGCACTAAGGCATCACCCTTTTTGTTAGTTGATGATTAGATATATTCCAAACCTTGTCTCTTTGTCTATGAGAATAGAAACGTTGGCATTCCTTTTAGGGTTTAATCAGTGATTCTTTTCTGGATGACAAGACTTTTGCTTATTAATATGACAAGTCAAGTTGGGAATTATATGCCATATAATATCAGACCTGATTCAATATCAACTTGTGGATTATCTGCCGTGTAATAATGAACCAAACTAATAAAAAACCAATTATCTGTTGTGCAATGTAAATGCAAACTCAGTATTTCATAGTCTTTTGCACATCATTTGTTTAATATACATATATATGCCTTTCTGGATAGATGAGGCTGAGTTGATACAACATCCAATGGAAAGAAGGGGGAGATATATGATCGATAATCTGTTGATTACACACTATGTGATCAGTGATAATTACTATGTTGGCTGACAATTATACACCACATAATAGCTATATCAATTATAATTAACCAGTGATTACACAGTGTATAATTACTACAATTAATAGAATGACTATCTAGTGATAATATAGCATGTAACTGATAAAATCTGTGTGTAATGATAAGCCTGATCATTTGTGGTCAATAGCCTAATCTCACACACTGTATAATAGGCTATTGATTATAATAAACTGAAAGTTACATGGTGTATAATTACTACACTTAATAATATGATAATCTAATGATAATATGGTATGTAACATATAAGATCTGCATGTGATAATTAGCCTGATTATTTGTGGCCAATTGGCCTAATCTCACATAAAGAAAGCATTGTTGGAAGAGACCCCATCATGATAAATACGTGAGTAATAAGCAAACTCTTTTCTCAGCTAAACTCCCTTTGGCCGCAAAAGAAAGAAAAACTTAGGTTTATTCTATATTTCTGAAAATTATTTGAAAATCTTTGCTATAGCTGAAAGCCCCTGTGACCTCAATATGGATAAAGAAAAGAAAGTATCTGATTTGACTCCACTAGCAAATAAGAAATCTGAAGAGCCTGTTCTAGAATCCATGTCTCAGTTTTGAAAGCCTACTTGGACTATAAATATAATCTTATTAACCATTATAAACTTTATCTTGTTAACTTACACATAATTTTTGAGTTGTTCCTAATAGGTATTGAGGGAACAGACCGTTTAGCCCAAATCCATACTGTAGGTAACAAATAAATTTTATAGCTATTAGGTACACTCTGATTGTCCCAATTAGATATACATAGTGTGAATTTTCTCATATTAGTTCTTTTGTAAGCTGGTTCTAATAAGAAAAGTCTTTATACTCACACCTTTTTCTGTGGCCCGACACTCTGGATATAAATAGACCTGTGTTAAAAATACTTAATTTGGTTGCTTGGCTTTAGCAAGGTAGACTGGGCAAAGAGGTTTAAAGCGTAAGCTCACATATATGAATATAACGATTTAAGGTTGAGTATTTTATTTTTTGAGTCTATTACAATACTTAAGGGACGACATTTGATATATATGGGATGATATTTAGGAGTGTAGATTTTTCAAATTATCACGTGCAATGTCTATTTAAATGTAATTGTCTATGAATAAATAATGATATAGTTCCATTTTAACAATCAATGTCTCATCTTTTTTCACGTGGCTAAAGAATAATCTTGTTGGTTGACGTGGTCTATACTCCATAAACACAACATGATTTCTTGAGATCACAGTTTCAGTATTCACACGCCTCTGAATACTAATCCACATTGTTCCTTCCTTGCTTCAAACAGCTTTCAGGCGGGTGAGATTCACTTGGCCATCCAATTCTTTGGATCAGGCCCTATCATATAAAAAGTTAAATCAATCTTGTGTACTGGCCATATATATTGGTAATTTCTAGGAACCTTTTAATTGTCGATGATATCATCACCTTGAAGGATGCCGGAATAACGGACCAGTTTGAAGAGTGGAGCAAGTGTTTCAATGGATTGGGATACAGTTTTGCCGAATTTGTGGATTGCGTGTGAAGCTTCTAAAATTACGAAGCCATGACAGTATTTCCACTCTTTTTGCCGAGTCGCACCAAATGCACAAATTGGTACTGTTTATTTATTTACAATCCATGAACATCATGGGAATGGTTTCCGCTTCCTTCCTGGGGGTCTTTGAAGGGCAGCTTGTGAGGTTAACTTTTTAATGCGTATTGAGGGTTGATCCAACCAATCATGTATGCGACAGGGAAAAAACTATTCTTCCATAACTTAGGCTGATTTGTGTGGCTGAATGTTAATGACGATTCAGAAGTCAGGGTGCAGGATGATTGGCTGTAAATTTTAAAGGGTAGATATAATGACGGATGAGATGCTTCTGAGTGTAAGATGGTTAAAGTAGCAGTACTCGGAGCAGCAGGTGGAATCGGACAGCCTCTGTCCCTGTTGTTGAAGCTCAATGTTCACATCACTCACTTATCCTTATACGATATCGTCAACGTCCCCGGGGTTGCCGCTGATATCGGCCACATCAATACTCCCGCCCAGGTGACTGCCCATCTTGGTCCTGAATCTCTTAATGCTGCCCTTACTGGCGCTGAGGTTGTGGTTATCCCTGCCGGGGTTCCTCGCAAGCCTGGCATGACCCGTGACGATCTATTCAAGATCAACGCTGGTATCGTCCGCGACTTGGCCAATGCTGCTGCCAAGGCTTGCCCCAAAGCCTTCATGCTTATTATTTCCAACCCAGTCAATCTCGACCACTCCCATTGTCGCTGAAGTATTCCGCAACCATGGATGCTTTGACCCCCGCCGTATCTTTGGTGTAACCACCCTGGATTCAGTCAGAGCCTCTTCTTTTGTTTCGGAAGCCACTGATGGTAGTCTCAAACCTCACGAGGTACGCCTTCCAGTAATCGGTGGTCATAGTGGTGCCACCATTGTACCTCTCTTTTCCCAAGTCAAGCCTGCCCTTCCTAAAGCACTTTCCGAAGAGGCGCTCAAAGCTCTGACTAACCGCGTTCAATATGGTGGTGATGAGGTTGTAAAAGCTAAAGGTGGAGCTGGCTCAGCCACTCTTTCCATGGCTCAAGCTGGGGCACGTTTTGTCAACTCTATCATCGAGGCATCAACCAAGAAAGGCGTTATCGAGCCAGGCTATGTTCACCTTGATGCGGATCCCGAAGCTCATGCCAAAGCAAAGAAGCTCACTCAGGATGCTACCTATTTTGCTTTTGATTTGGAACTCTCAAGCCGTGGTGTTGAACGCATTATTGTCCCTGAATCTCTTTCTCCTTATGAGACCCAGCTCACTCAGGACGCCGTTGCTGAACTGACTAAGAGCATCCAGAAGGGAGTTGAGTTTGTCAAAGCTTCTGAAGACTCTAAGCTTTAATATTATCGGTACTTCTTATTTTAATTTATAAAATTATTAGCAAAACGGCTAGCTTCTACAACGCCCTTGTTATTTGTCAAAGAGGGGTTGAATATTTCATTAACTTTAAAAGAATAATTTTTATTTCCTTGTATTTATTAATTTATTTTCTATCTTTGGTCCAGGTTCCTAAATTTTAACGTATTAAAATTCCCAAGCATATTACATTTATCAGGATGAGGAAAACAGCTTTAATCGACCTTTATTATTTTCGTGATGCCCACTATATTAGTTTATTAATTTTGATATCCCAAATTCGATTTTGTCGATTATGCTTTATATATAATAAAGATAATATCTACTTCTTTTTCCCAAACCCGTGCTAAACCGACTTAACCAGATACCGAACACTATAAACATGAAAACTTAAATTTCTACAGTAGTTTTCAAAGCTGTGGCGCTAAGCAAAATCAACTCAGATGCAAACAAAATAGAAGCAAACCCAAACCTATTGTAATCAATATAAATCCATTGGGTTTTAATTTTGGTTGCATCTGAGTTGATTTGGTTAGCGCCACAGCTTTCAAAACCACTGTAGAATTTTAAGATGCATCGCTTAGTCAAATCATAATTATTTAATTCCTACCTCATTTCCTTTATAAATCTACCCCCAACATCATTGTAGTGCTGTAGATTTTCCAAATGATTGGTCCTCCTGAAGACCAATATACTTATTCTAAGTATTTATATATTTAAAAAACATCAAAATAGCACAGTTTAAAAGACCTACTTTGCTTTTGCTTTATGGTTATCAGAATCTTTCAAATATTAGGCCTAAATCTTTGGTTCTTAAAGACTCAGGGTTGACCTGTAGAGCTTCATTTGGACAGTAATGATATGAAATCAAATGGGTGATGTAATTATAAAACAATTGTACTGCCTATAACCACAGCCTGATCGAGAAGGTAAATGAAATACTTATACTTCAGTCTACACAGGTTTAATGCAGCATACAGATTTCTTAGCTCCTTTGGACAAATACAGAAGAACCCCAATACATTTCAGCACCGATATCTCTGATCAAAGTCTTTTTTACACCTAATATTACTACTGCTATACATGTTCAACCCACATACCAGTGGACTAAATCTTGTAATAAAGGCCTAGATAAGAGGGAAAATAGGTTTTATTGAACAAGCGTGGTGTGACGGGTGGGATGTCAAAAGAACAAAGCTGAGCTACACCCGTTTTGCCCTTTTACAGCATTCCGCCTGGGTACGCGTCCAGGTATCCTAGTTGAGTCACATTTTTGTTTATTTAAATCAGTGGCCTTCTAAAATGATTATATTAAACTCTAGTTGGTAAAAGGAAAGATATGTCAGCCAGGCTGCCAAAAGAGCAAAGCTGTGCTACACTCATCTTCACTCTTTTACAGCAGCCCGCTGGTATGCATTTCTAGTTTATAGCTGGTAAAAAGCATTTAATGATGCTGCCTGCTGATATGTGTTTCTAGTCTATAGCTGGTAAAAGGAAAGTGTGCCAGGCTAGCTGCCAAAAGAGCAAAGCTGTGTTATACTCAGCTTCACTCTTTTACACTGTGAGCGAGGGGGGTTAAACTAACTAAGTTTGGCTCCCATCCCGGCAAAACAAACCACCAGGATGCCAACCAGTGGAGGACTGGGATGACCGCTCTAAGAGGGGACCAGAGGGAGGACACTGGGGATAGTTGAGGGAAATAGGAGTTCAACTCCATCAACACAAGACCAGTGATCAACCATGAAGTGCGGGAAGGGGTGAGAGGAGGGACCTCAAGGGTCTCAAGGGGGACCGGTTCACTCTCTTCCCGGTTGGGGAGGGGAGGCATTGGTATTCTCTCTCCCTCAGAGGAGGGTGATGCATAACTAACTGCGTCCAGATCCAGGTTGTTGCACGTCAAACTCTTCACCACGGCCTCTCCAGAGAGGAGAAGGTCACTGGGAAAATTCAGAAGACTAGATGGGTTGTCTCCCACAAGCCGAGCAGAAGAAGTGATTTTTGACCACAAGTCGGGCAAGGTTGACCAAATGAGCAACAAAAATGGCGCCAAAGAAAAAGCAACAAATTTGAGGACAGGGAGTATCATAGTTGCAAACTCCTTGAAATTTGGAAAATATTGATGTAATTTTTAACTGGCAAGCAATAATAAAAACCACCACAAGAGTAGCCACAAGAAAAAGCCAAAAGAAAACAGCAAGACAGGTGTGGGGAGCTTGGGCATTGTTGTGGGAACCTTGGATCTCACAGTCAAACAAAAGCGGGTTCAAAAACTGGAAATTTAAGTAAAACCCAAGATAACAATAGAAATTATAAGGAATTTTAAATAAGAATTTGAGTTCAAAAGCGGATTTTGAGGGCAAAAGCAAGAGGAGGCAACAACTATACGCTAGACCCTGCTTAGAAGAGCACAGGGGAGTTTCCGGGTTCAAAACTGGGATGCACAAGGTAAGCGTAATGAAAAATACTAACACTTTAATTCTTAGATAATATGAACTGGGAACAGAGCTTCCAGAAACAAAGATATAAGAAAATTTAGATGTGCAACAAATTACAAAATGTTTTTAATAGATTTGAGAATAGACAAGCAGGGAACAGAAAGTCCCCTTGCTGTATAAAAGAAAGTGAGTTGCAGGGGATGGAATCACATGACAGCAGGGATTGAATTTGATTGGGTGAGAGATAAAATTTTCAGGTCAGGACCAGGAGAACTGGAGAGTTTCAAGTTAATTTCCGCGGCTTTACCTGATTGGTTGGAGGGCACCTCAAACATTTCAGATTCAATTGATTTTGTGGTTATTGGTGTGGCATCTTTTGATTGGGTGTTTCTAATTGTTTTTAAGAGAGGTCAACACCAGGCCAGTAAATAGTCCAAATCAATTAGTGTTTTTTCCCAGGAAGAAACCACCAAAGCTGGGGGGCCTGCAGGGTAGGCCAGGACAAACCTTTTGTCAACAGTATGAGCTAAATTGCCTAGAGAGTTTAGTGGCTGGGCTGCAATTTTTGGCCCTTTTTTGGTGCAGCGGGGGAAAACGGTTTGACTCAAAGCCAAAGGTGGCAGTGAATTTAAATTATTCTTTTCTTTTTCCTGAGGTTGCATGCCTCTCTGGAAAAGTATAGCCACTGAGAAATTCTTATGCACCTTGGGGATCTTTAGCGCCAAGAGGAACTTAGGAGGACCAAGAGCCAAGAGATTATTCTTGTGAAACTTCTGAATCAGATCCCAACAATTACCGCAGTTGGTTGAGCTTACCCAGCTGTTATTGTAAGAGAGGTAGCCCTTTCATTTGACGCATTACTATAGGGACTTCCTAATCTGACGAGACGCTACCACCGCCTCCACATCATATTCAGGGGTCCCATTCATCACAATGGGCTCAGGGGTGTCTGAGAGGAGTCCTTCAAATAGGGAGAGCCGGCAAGCATTAAAGGTATTGTGGATGCGTTATGAGGGGGGTAGTTCCAACATATAAGCTTCATTGCCTTTGTTTTCCAATACTTTGAACGGGCCTAAGCATTTTGGGGCAAATTTCTGTGAGGGAACCTTCATGCGGATGTTAGAGGAGTCCAGCATGACAAGAGAGCCTACTGAGTAGTCTGGGGCTGGACGGCAATTCTTGTCTGCTGCCTTCTTGTAAGTCTCTATGGATTTGGTCAATGTCCTTTGTACTTTGGCATGGGTGGCTTTTAGGTGCGCAGCCATGTCTGCCGCGGCTGGGACGTGGGATTGCAAGAACAGGCCAATGAAGAAAACAGGTGAAAAACCTAAAGTAGCCTGGAACAGGGATATTTCTGTGGTGGCATGCACAGTGTTGTTATAAGAAAACTGGGCTAGAGGGAGGTTGTCAAACCAGGAGTTAATAAAAGCATTGTCATAACAACATAGGTGCTGCTTCATAGTCTGGTTAACCCTCTTGGTTTGCCCGCCTGACTGGGGGTGAAAGAAGGTGGACCTGCATGGCTTAATGTTCAGGATCCCCAGCAGCAACTCTCAGAACATGGATGTGAACTGGGGACCACAATCACTGATGATCTCCTGGGGTAGGCCAAAGTTAGTGAAAATGTGTTTCACAAACAGGTTTGCCATCCTCACTGAGTCTAGCGTGGTTAGACACGGGATGAAGACTGAGTACTTAGTAAATCAGTCAACTACCACCATGATGGAGTCAAATCCCCCCAACACAGGGAGAGCCACCACAAAGTCAACTGAGATGGACAATCATGGGCCCTGAGACTGCTAGAGGGGGTGAAGAAGACCATTGTTTCCTGAACAGTCCAGTTTAAAGCAGTCACAAGTAACACATATCTTAATCTGGGGACCTACTGCTTTGGTTATCCAAACCCAACTGTAAGTGCGCCTGATGAGTTCACAAAGCTTTTTTGTGCCAGGATGTCCAAACAGGGGGGGGTCATGATGTTCTGTCATGACACGCAGCCGCAAGTCTTTTGGAACCCATACTTTGTTGTTTTGGTAAATCATCCTATCCTTAAGGGTATAGGGACCATTAGACGCAGAGACAGGGGACAGCTTTGCGCAAATGGCTGGACCATCCAGGGAGGAGTGCTGGGCTGCCAGAACATCATACAAGAGCGTTCCTGGGAGAGCAAGTGGTGGGGCTGCCTTCAATGAGGGGGCAGGACCAATGGCCAGGAGCTGGGGAGTAGCAGCTGGAGCCGTGGCTGGGGTGTGAGGAGGAGAGGAACTGGCCGCCGGAAGGACCAAAGACTCCAGGATGACAGTGACCTGAGGATTCTTGTTGCCCCTCACTGGGTACATTGCAGGGTTGCAACTCAGCAGGTTGGGAAGGATGTTGAGAGCCCCCTTCACAAACTCATACTTGAACTTGTAACCTGAGAGTGTCTGCATGACACGTGCTTGGCGAGGGAGTAACTTCTGGGGCTTGCGGAAGTAGCAGAGGGCTTTATGATCTGTACAAACCACAAAATTGTGTTGGGCACCCTGCAAGTGGTGTCTCCAATAAGTGATGGCGTCCACTACAACCTGTAGCTCCTTGTCAAACATTGCCCAAGAATACTTGTTGGGGGCAAGCTTCCTGGAAAAGTAGTCAACTGGGAGCTCCTGACTATTGTGCTCTTGGAGGAGGACTGCCCCAGCATCCACATTAGAGGCGTTGCAGGCCACAACAAACTGTTTGCTTGTGTCAGCGTGGAGCAGCACCAGGGTGGAGATAAAGACCCTTTTGATGGCTTTGAAGGGCTTCTGACATGCCTGAGTTCACACAAAGGAGGCGTTCTTACCAGCCAGGGGGTGCAGAGGGGCAGCAAGCTCAGAGATGGCAGAGGAGAACTTTTTAAGGAAAATCACTATACCAAGGAAGCAACACAATTCCTTCTGATTCTGTGGAGTAGCCCACTTGCGGAGGGCCTTAGCCTTGTCCAGGGAGACCACATGCCCATCTTTTAGGACCAAGTTGCCCAAGAAAGTAACCTCTGACTTGAAGAACTCACACTTGCTGGGTTTAATGAACAGTCTGGCTTTGTGTATAGCTGCCACCACAGTCACCAAGTCCTTTGTGTGCTGCTCGGGAGTGGGGGAGTGGATTAGGATATTGTCAATGTACGCCACGGCGCAGGAAAAGCAAAGGTCCCCCAAGGCGTCCTCAATGTCATGCTGAAAGATTGCCGGAGCATTCTTCAAGCCAAAAGGCATGAACTTGAATTGGAAGCACCCACACCGAGTTTTGATGGCTGTAAGCCACTTGTCCCCTTCCACCATGTGGACCTGGTTAAATGCGTTAATAAGGTCCAGCTTTGAGAAGACACAAGACTTGGCAATAGACTGGGCAATTGAGGCTTCCAAGGGAAGGGGATAACAGTCCGGAACAATGCTGTTGTTGAGGAGGGTATAATCAATGCACAGCCTAAGAGACCCATCTGATTTCTTAGCAAAGACTACCGGGAAGCTGACTGAGGAAGACTTCTTGACAATCCACCCTTTCACCAGCATATTGTCCAACCACGCGCCCAGCGCCTTATCCTCTAATTTGGAAAGAGGGTACATTGGGGCATCAATCTTCACAAGGTAAACCGTCTCCTTGAAGGTCAGATTGTGGCGTGAGTGTGGGGGGAGAACACAGGACAGGACAGGTCAGCGTCAAAGGCATCCTTGAAGAGAGCTAGGATGGCCAGAAGAGCAAAGGGCTCTGGAGGGGAGACCAGGGTTGCTGCCAGGGACAAGCATGACTCAGGCGGTTCCCACCCCAAAGGAAGGAGGGGGAAGGAGCCTGGAGACCCGTCCAGCAAGAAGTGCAGCTTGTTGGTGAGGCAGTCAATCTTCACCAGATGGTGCCGCCACCACCCCACGCCCACAATTACAGGGTACAGAAGGTTCTCCACAGCGGAGAATTTACTCACAAACACATGTGATCCTGTACAGTAACTAAGTGGATTAGTGAGGGAATAGCTAAGGACTGGTACCTTGCTAGCAGCAATGAGACTCTGAGGGGGGAGCAAGGACAAGCCCAAGGACTGGGCTAGAGCCAGGTCCATAAATTTACCTGCAGCACTTGTGTCCACCAAAACCATAGCCTTAGCCTGATGGGATTTGGTAAAAAAGGTTGCAGTGAAAAGAAAATTAGAAAGATCTTCTCTATTCTGCAGGGTCAGAATGGATGCAGCGGGGTCGCAGGAGGAAACTTCAGGGATGGCAGCCAAGGCTGCAAAGACAGGAAGGGATCCTGTAGAGGTAGGCCAGTTGGGGGTCTAGCGGGGGCGGCACATCACATTGATGGCTGGCGTCTTGGGAGGCTTGGCCACGGGGGGCTTAGCCTGGGTGGACTTGGAGGCTGGAAGATGGGCTAGCACACCAGACTTGGGCTGGTAGGCAGGCTTGGCTCCAAGCTTGCGGGCCAACACAAATGCCTTCTCAAGGGAGGTGGGAGCCAGATCCCACACACTCTTGTTGGCTGAAGCAGCATCCAAGGAGTTGCGGAACATGGCCACCGCCATCTTGGTCAGGAGATCCAAAGAAGCAGCCTTCACTGCAAAGCACTTGACGTGGGAGGCAAGGTCTGGGGCAAGTCCTTTGGAGCAAAGGGTCTTGAAGATAACGGAGGCCTTAGAGCCTGGATCAGCCACCGCCAAATAAACCAGTGTGAGGAGGGAAGAGGTGTCCCCAAGCTCTTGGCTTTGACAGAGGAGAGTCCGCACCCAGAGGCAGGTGTCCCTGTTGAGGCCATCTAAGAGAGCCACTGATCTCTGGGCGTTGGAGATGGGGGTGTCAGCAGGCGCAGAGTCCGCAGAAAGGCAAAGGTGCAGCTCCCCAAGGGCATCCAAGACCTTTTCACGGATGGCCACGGAAGGAGGGGTGCAGGGGGACACCAGGGTGATATTCACTGCTGATACAACCAAAGAAGCTGTAGATGGGTAAGTGGACTTCTCAGGGAGACACAACTTGAAGGAAGAAAGAAGTGACCACACAGCCCAAACCAAGAGGAATCAAGCTAGGAGTGATCCCAAGCTGGCGCAGATGAGGGCAAGGAGTAGGTTCCACACCCAGTAACAGAAGGCTTAAAAGGCAGAAGAAATGAGCTTGTCTATTATGTGAGAGAGGGGGGCTAAACTAACTAAGTTTGGCTCCCATCCTGGCAAAACAAACCACCAGGATGCCAACCAGTGGAGGACTGGGATAGCTGCTCTAAGAGGGGACCAGAGAGAGGACACTGGGGATAGTTGAGGGAAATAGGAGTTCAACCCCATCAACACAAGACCAGTGATCAACCATGGAGTGCAGGAGGGGGTGAGAGGAGGGACCTCAAGAGTCTCAAGGGGGATTGGGTCACTCTCTTCCCGGTTGGGGAGGGGAGGCATTGGTATTCCCTCTTCCTCAGAGGAGGGTGATGCATAACTAACTGCGTCCAGATCCAGGTTGTTGCACGTCAAACTCTTCACCACGGCCTCTCCAGAGAGGAGAAGGCCACTGGAAAAATTCAGAAGACTAGATGGGTTGTCCCCCACAAGCCGAGCAGAAGAAGTGATTTTTGACCACAAGTCAGGCAAGGTTGACCAAATGAGCAACAATAATGACGCCAAAGAAAAAGCAACAAATTTGAGGACAGGGAGTATAATAGTTGCAAACTCCTTGAAATTTGGAAAAGATTGATGTAATTTTTAACTGGCAAGCAATAATAGAAACCACCACAAGGGTAGCCACAAGAAAAAGCCAAAAGAAAACAGCTGACAGGTGTGGGGAGCTTGGGCATTGTTGTGGGAACCTTGGATCTCACAGTCAAACAAAAGCGGGTTCAAAAACTGGAAATTTAAGTAAAAACCAAGATAACAATAGAAATTATAAGGAATTTTAAATAAGAATTTGAGTTCAAAAGCGGATTTTGAGGGCAAAAGCAAGAGGAGGCAACAACTATACGCTAGACCCTGCTTAGAAGAGCACAGGGGAGTTTCCGGGTTCAAAACTGGGATGCACAAGGTAAGCGTAATGGAAAATACTAACACTTTAATTCTTAGATAATATGAACTGGAAACAGAGCTTCCAGAAACAAAGATATAAGAAAATTTAGATGTGCAACAAATTACAAAATGTTTTTAATAGATTTGAGAATAGACAAGCAGGGAACAGGAAGTCCCCTTGCTGTATAAAAGAAAGTGAGTTGCAGGGGATGGAATCACATGACAGCAGGGATTGAATTTGATTGGGTGAGAGATAAAATTTTCAGGTCAGGACCAAGAGAACTGGAGAGTTTCAAGTAAATTTCCACAGCTTTACCTGATTGGTTGGAGGGCATCTCAACCATTTCAGATTCAATTGATTTTGTGGTTATTGGTGTGGCATCTTTTGATTGGGTGTTTCTAATTGATTTTAAGAGGGGTCAACACCAGGTCAGTAAATAGTCCAAATCAATTAGTGTTTCTTCCCAGGAAGGAACCACCAAAGCTGGGGGTCTGCAGGGTAGGCCAGGACAAACCTCTCATCAACAGTATGAGCTAAATTGCCTAGAGAGTTTAGTGGCTGGTCTGCAATTTTTGGCCCTTTTTTGGTGCGGTAGGGGAAAACAGTTTGATCCAAAGCCAAAGGTGGCAGTGGATTTACATATGCAGCCTGCTAGAATGTGTTTCTAGTTTGTAGCTGGTAAAAAGTGTTTAATGATAGAAGGCTCCCAAAAGACAAAAAATGTGCTAAGCCCAGTCTTATTCTTGTACAGCTTTTTACTGGTACAATTTCTGTTATCCTAGCATAAATACTTTTTGATTAGTTTAGCAAAAAAGTCCAATTTTGTTCATTATTCTAGGTTTACAAGATGATTTAGTGGCACACAAAGTTATGTTATTATTTTTAAATGATAATTGTTTTGTTTGTGCAACTTAAAATAGAAAATTATAAGGAGATACTAGGTATCAGAACTTTTGGCTCTGCTATCAGACCTGGCGGTCTGAGTATGTATTGCTTTATTGAGTAATTGGGTAATCTTTGTCATTAGGGGTATAGGATGCTTGTATGGCAACAAGTGTTACTTGTAACATCTGTATATTCCTTGGCAGGGCAACGGCTGACAATGTCAAGGAAGGCAAGGTACAAGCAGCTCTTTTACTCTGGCGGCTTGCTAAGGTCTTTGAGAACTGACTATGGTCTTCAAACTCAGATTTATTCTTTTACGGTGAAAAAGTTCTACAGTAGGATCTTTGTAAATTTTTCTGCCTTTCATTAATCCAATGGAAAGGCTTTTATAGAGCTTGTGCTCTCTTGCCAGGATAGTATCATCTGGCACTTCTAACTTTTTCTTGGTCAGTCTTTCCTTTCCC
Organism: Entomophthora muscae; assembly: GCA_014839935.2. Lineage (NCBI taxonomy): Eukaryota > Fungi > Entomophthoromycota > Entomophthoromycetes > Entomophthorales > Entomophthoraceae > Entomophthora > Entomophthora muscae. Next base: position 67,826 of record QTSX02000228.1, on the reverse strand, counting down.
AGACTGCCAGCATCAACCCCCAGAGTCAGGCATTTATGAAATGGCATGGGGTTTGATATCATGGTACCCTGCACTGGGTACTTGTTGCCATATAGTCATGCATGATCTATTAGCATGCCAGCAGTGGCAGTGCTAACTAATGGCTCTATTTTTAGCACATTATAACTAGGTTACCTATTGATCTTTTCTGCAGGAATTTTCAGTGGCACTGGCAGGTTGTGAGTGTGAATTGATCCCAATCCTCACTATTCTTGGGATATCTCATCATCTTCTTGTAGCCTTGTTATTGAACCTATTTTACTGCTAACCTGGCAGTTTGCTAGAGTATTTTGGTATACCTGTAATCAATTGGGAATAAGTCATAGTTGCAGGTCTAAGATATTACTAGTTGATCTTGCAATAATTAATTCAGGTCTACTTTGTGGAGGCTTCTTATATCAATTAAGCCTTCTAGTAATATATTAGAAGCTTTTATAATTAATGACTTGGCAGGCCACAAAGATTAACCAAGGTATAGCAAAGTTAATATAAATTCCTGAAATTTTTCCCCAGCTTGGCTTAGTTATACCGTCAAGTGTGAAGTATCAGCTACCATGTCTCATCCTTCAAATGTTTCTAATACCTCCCGTGTCACTGATGCACACAGCCTCATAGCTGTCATGTTGGTTTCAGATCATGCCCTTTTCCAGGCCATATTGTATGATGCCAAGAAGGCATATATTTGTGGAATTTGCAATAAGAACACCAGTACAATATTTACTGGAATGAGCCATGAGAAACCTCCTCATAAACAGGTGCAACAAGAATCCTGATCCCAGCAAGAGCAGCCAGCTCCCAAGGAGCCAACCTGGCGGGACGCGGAAATCCCTTTGGCTCTCTGGTTGAGCAGCCTATTGACACCTGGGCCTATGCTCAGGGGTCTTTGGCTTCCCAAGCTCTCATTGGCAACCTGCCATACATCCAGTACCTTATGGACATGCCCAACTTCAATTGTGGCATCCTCTTTTCTGGCTACAAATTGTGCTGCTAATTCCTTTTTGTTGTCCTTCAGCAGAGGCCCAAACAGAACCTGAAGGCACGCATTACGTCTTTGAGTTTTGGATTCTTCTAGATGGATGACAAAGTGTTAGAGGAGCGCCTTAGCCACAACCTTCTAGACCTGGTTGAGGTTTCATGTACCAGTGAGCCAGTGAATGGCTTATATTGGGAGTTTGTGATTCAGATTGTGGACCAAATTATTAAATCCTGGTTCCAACACCTCCCCCATTTGTGTCAGTGTATCAAAAACTCCAGGTTGACAACCACAACCAGCAGGATAGTTGTTTAGGTAAAGTGGTTTGCCAGTGCTGGGATGCCTTCCCCAATGGGGATTGAAAAGCCGCTGTACAAGCAATGATGTTATGTGAGAACATACTGCTTACACCCAACCTGCGTCTTCTCCAGGACAGCTTCAATAGGATGGCTGCCCATTAGGAAAAACTTCAAAGCACTGTCAGGAACATCAAGGCAATACTCCTGGATGAGTATCTTTCCATTGATGATTTTATCATGGATTGCCTTATACTGGGATGAGGCTATTTCCTAGAGGGTGGCCTCTGGCAGGTCAACTGGGACTTTGAGTCCATCCTCTTACCCTTAGTTAATTTTCCCACCTTTCTTCTACCCACAAGAAATTGTGGTTGCATGTAGCTGTTTTTCTGTTTGTTGAGAACTGACGCTTCTCATTTGAGTTGCTTTCCCAGAATGTGGCTCTTCAGGCTGGGTATCAAGAGCCCAACATGTCAATTGTGACTCCTGGGCCTACACGCCCCAGACCAGCCAACCCCAAAGATGATTCTGAAGAGGAGGATGACAAGACCACTGAGGATGACAGAGACAACAAGGACAATGTCAACAAGTATCAGGAGGGCAATTTCTAACCTTGCCCTTTAGCTTATATCACAATAAAAATAAATTTTGAAAATCTTTATTTGTACTATTTAGAAATTATAAGAATCTGACTTATATACCATTGTTTGTCAAATTGTGAAAAGGTTTTAGGAACCTTGTGTGGACTCTATTAATGAGTTGCCCATCCAAAAAATCCTTAATTGTGTAGGCAACTTGGCCTATTTTTGATGACTTTGAATGGTCCTTTCCAGATAGTATTGAGTTTATGAGCTCTTTCTATTACTTTATTGTGATAGGATACTTAGTTTCCAGCTTTGAACTCTGGCAGAGCACGGCAGTTGGCATTGTTGTACTGGTGTTCTTTCTTTCTTTCTTTCTTTCTTTCTTTCTTTCTTTCTTTCTTTCTTTCTTTCTTTCTTTCTTTCTTTCTGGCCAGCATGGTCTATGTGAAGGCTTCAGCCTGAAGCTTAATCAGTGTATCCACTAACTTTGTCATGTACTGGTTGTAAGTGATCTTCCCAGGATTGCCCATAGCAGAGAACAGGATTGGCAGGATGGCTGGGTATTGACCATACATAAGTTGGAATGGAGAAAGCCTAGTTGTGCTATGAATAGAGATGTTGTAGGCAAACACAGCTGCTGGCAGGAACAGATACCGCTTGGAGGTGCGCTTATCTGCCAGTTTCCTAAGGATATTCACTAAGGTGCCATTTGCTCTCTCAGCCATCCCATTTTTCTGAATGGTACAGAGTAGAGAGCACTCCCCTCATACCCATGAGCTCATTGAGTTTTGGGATAACATTGGCATTGAAATTGGTGCTGTTGTTGGCGAGGATAAACTGAGGACAGCCATGTTGATGAATTATGTGTTCTGAGATGAATCTAGAAGTGGCTTCTGCACTTATGTGCTGAAGGGCTTTCACCTCAAACCACTTGGTAAGGTGGTCTATGGCTACTATGATGTATCTGAGCCGGCCAACAAACATAGGTAAGGGTCCAACCACATCAATACTGATAGTGAGCCAGGCAAACTTAGGCTCAACAGCCTTATACTAATGTTTGGGCTGGAATGGCTTCTTGTTCTGGCATTTTGCGCAGAAAGTCAGGGTTTTTTTGGTGTCAAATAGCAGAGATTCCCAGTAGTAGTGAAGCTGTAACTGGCGTACAGTCTTTTGAAGGCCGCCATGGCCTAAAGCCTTATGGGCAGCCATGATCAGAGAAGATCTTTTGGATGGGCTAGGTAAAACGTACTTATTCCCTTGATGGTATTTGTGAAGTTTATCAACTTCTACTCTGCAGTCCTTCATCAGTTCCCAGAGAATAGCCTGGATTTCTTCAGGTTCATCTTTGAACTGACCAGTTAACATCTTATCATACAGTATATTGGCCTGTGCTGACACTATATTAACTGTAAGGAGTCTAGATAGGTAGTCAGCATTCTGGTCTTTTGCTCCTGGACAGTGCATTATCTTGTAGTCAAATGCCTGGAGTTTTAAGCCCACTGTGCTAAGTGACCTTTGGGTTCTCTTAGGTTCTGAAGCCAACTTAGGCTGGCGTGGTCTGTCAACACTGTGAAGTGAACCCCATGAAGGTACTGTAAATTCAGAACCTGAACGTAAAAATTTGTTATTGTCAAATCCTTGGTCCAAATTTCAAATCACTTTTGCGGTCAACTCAGCTGAGTGAAAAATAAAATATTTAATAAAATTAAACATTTAATTTGACTTTTTTGATTTATTTAAATTGGAAAATTTTGAATCTCTTGAGCAGATAACTCAACTAACAAAAGACAAAACCCAGCAAAAAAATGCAGGATACATGAATCAGAAATTCAGGATTCTAATGTACGGTTTGAGATTTCCTGTATTTCAAATAAATCATAGACATCATGTAAAAATTAACAAATCTGAAATTGCGGGATTGTCAAATCCAAGAACCAAGTTTCAAATCATAATTGCAAGGAATTTGAAATAAATATAATTTATGGGTGTCTCAAAAAGGATGCTAAAGGATCTAGAGTGGATTTGTGCTGATTCTTTTAGAAATCATAGGCATTCTCAAAAATCACACTATTCCAATTTAGGACGGCTAAAATTTAGATCATAATATTCACAAAATTAACATATATAACAATAAAATTGACTAAAATATACATTCCTCTTCTTGATTTTAAAATTTTAATAAAAATTTATTATGTCTTCTTTCAATAACAACCAAGTCAATGAGCTGTTCCATGGCCTTGACAAAATCATGCAGGGCTACACAGGGTCTCTTAACGGTGAAGCCTCTGTCTATGGCCACTCCCAACCTGCAGGCCCCTCTGCAAGCCCCACCCAGGAGTCTGTTCTTTCTCCTGCAACTTCCAGCATGGCCCTGTTTGCCCACCATACACAGGCAGCTGCCAACCCAAATCCCTTATCAGCAATGGCATCTGGAACCAGCCATTTTAGCCATAGGGTCACCCAGAGAGCCCAGGACCTCAAAACAGCCAATCAGATGGCATTGACCAGTTCCCAAGATGAACACATCCCTCTCCCAGCCAATCAGCCTGCAAGACACAGAAGAAAACTAATCACTCTGGAGATTATTCTCAAAATGGTTGAAAAGCAAGGGAAGCTTATGTCTCTTGGGGAAATTGCGGCCACAATGGGGTTTGCAAAGTCCACTGTGGCTGCAACCCTGCAAGACCATGCCAACTGTGCCCCCCTACCAAGAAGACCCTGACTGGTGCCCGTACTTCAACCAAAGGTGATAAAGCCCATCCCCTTATGATGGCCATTATGAAACGTGACCTGCGGATGCCCCTGGTCCAGGTACGTCTCCAGTTGGGACTCCACGGCATCTTCACCAACAAAAGAACAGTGAATTTGTGGATGCACAGAGTTGTGGTTGCTGCTAGAATCTTGTCCAATCAAGTTCTCTGTGGCCCCATTTTGGTGAACACTGACCCCTACAATTCAACTGTTATTAATTTTATCAAAGGGAGGGCAATGAGGGCCCATAATGACGTAATCTTCCTATTGTATGCTAAGATATCTGCAAGTATCCAAGACTTTGGAGAGAAGTGTATCCAGTCTGACGTGTACAAGCGCGGCCCAATATTGTATTGGTTTGTTAGGGTTTTATTGGCAGTTTCCCCATTGGGCATCAATTATTACTTGGCAATATTGAACACTGCAGATGGATATGCCTACCAGACAGAGCTCAAGGCCATGCTGGAGGAGTGGGCCACACAAAACACTGTGCACACAGTTGTACTGAGTGCAGAGATGGAGCAGCAGGAATGGGCAACCCAAGAAATCAGGGCTGCAGGGCATACCTGCTGGTCCTACCCCATCAACTATGCCAACATGCATCTTGCAGATGTATGTCTCTACAATTTTGGTTCCACCCTCAGGCGCTTAAAGCCTGCCACCTACAACAAACTATGCACCCAAATTGATAAGGGGTATGAGCTTTTCCCTTCTGCGTCTGTCCAGGACTTATTTGATCTCATCATCTTCTATGCAAGTGATAGTGATAAGTCCAGAAAGGACCCCTGTCTCCCCCCACGCCAGCCCATCCATTTTGTCAAGCCAGTATATGTGACAGAAGAAGAATTTGAGCAATTGAAGCAATCAGCTCTTGCTGCCCCTTCCCAGTCAACAAACCCTGCCTCCCTAACCCCTCATCAAGCCACCTGCCTTCCAACCCTGACTCCCAAATCACCACCCATTCCCTCCCCACTATCTCTGATGCTGCCTCTTTCACAGGCGCAGATGAAGGCAATGTTCATTCCGCCCATTCCCTCCCCTTCCTGTCCTTTGATTAGTAAATAAATCTTTTCTTTGTGACAACTTATTAAAATTGATATCTCTCTTTCAATTCATAATTATTAATATTTTCTTTTTACATTCTCAACATTTCCCATAATTAATACAATGTTGTACATTTTAAAAACAGCTTAAAATTATGAGCATACATATTTTTCATCATCATTAATAAATTAAAGACAATAAACATAAATATTGCATTAGAATATTGCAATTAGACATCAACTCTTGATATTTTGATATTATGTGCCTAACTCAATGCATTTTGTTTGATAAAATCCATTGTAAATCTGGCCTTTTCCATTATAATTTAATGAAATGGACTGTGTTAATATTAGGGCCATTAACACTTAGTACAAATATTAAAAATTAGTGCATTTTACAGCCTGTATATTTACCTATTGGTAATAATTCTGTAAACTTTTCAGTCAGATTTTGCAAGGTAATAATGTAATGGGTTAATAAACAGTACTCTTTAACACATTACATTATTATTACCTTGCAAAATCCAACTAAAATTTTTATAGAATTATTACCAATAGGTAAATATACAGGCTGTAAAATGCACTAATTTTCAATATTTGTACTAAGCGTTAATGGCTCTCTAATATAAACACAGTCAATTTATTTTAAATTGTAATGAAAAAGGCCAAGTTTAAAATGGATTTTATTAAAAAAATGCATTGAGTTATGCACATAATATCAAAATATCAAGAGTTGATGTCTAATTGCAATATTCTAATGCAATATTTACGTTTATTGTCTTTAATTTATTAATGATGATGAAAAGTATGTCTGCGTTGAAGATAGTACTATAAAAACCAGTTTTTTGATGGAATTCAAACAAAATGTCAAAAATCTATAACTTGATCAACAAATTAGAAGCACACCTGCAAAAGGTTGTTGAAATAGAAAAAAATATCAGGGAAATAGTGACAGGAAAGCTGGGTAACAAGGGCCAGCCACTAATTCAGTCAAAAGAAGATGCTCTGGATAAATTGGGAAATATTATAGATGAAAAGAACAAAGAAGCATTACTTAATCTACAGGGAACAATTTTATCAAGTCTGAAGTTCAACAATGCGGCCTACAATTTGTGGGAGTTCTGGCAGGGGGCCAAAGAAAACAATAAGATCAAACTAATTGAAGGAACAGAAATTCAAAAGGAAATTAACACCAATGAAGAGGAAAACAATCAAATGGAAACAGATGAAAATGAAATACAATCAAGAAGCAGAAGCGCTTCAAGAAATAAAGAAGCTTAATCAAATGAAAACCAAGAAGAAACACAAGTTGCAAGAAAGATAAGAAAAATTCAGCCTAGAAAAATTAATGAAGAGCATCCAACGCTCATGAAGTTTGCCAAAGTGGCGCCTGTGGCTGAGGGGGCCACAGGGGAAACAATTAGTAAGTCTTTTTATGTTTTACTTATATTTATTTTAGTCATCACTAGGAATGGGGATGAGGTTGCGGAAGTGGCGGCTTATACGCTGAGTTGGTTTTACGGGGGTTACCAGTCACTGGTGGCCCCTGTAAAACAAATAAATAAAAACCAAATAAATAAAATAATTCAACAGAATATGAATAATTTTTTTAATATTGAAGCTCAAGATAGGGAATATTCACCACCTGCAGGGTGCTTGCCATGGATAAGGGAAGCATATGAACTAGGATCAAATATCAAAATCAAAGAAATGAATGAAATTTGCGGGGATATCAAACTGAACTTCGATGAATACATATAAGAAAGCATTCAAAGATTCCCCTTCACAAACATCAACAAATATGGAAAAGAATTTAATAAAAACTGACTTTCAAATAGGAAATGAATATTTGAAATCTGCAATTTTTAATGAAGTTTTTAAGGCACTATCAAATAAAGTCGGGGATGCAGTCCTTGTGAATAATTTTAAACCTTTATTAATATTGTTTGCCAAGGCCTGGGGGGCTGATTCAAGTCAGGTGCCCCTGGAACCCTCTTCAAGTTCAATCAAACATCCTATGTTAATAGGTTAGTTCAAACTTTCAAAAAATTATGCATGTTCTTGGAAAAGTATACCTTGCAGAGAATCCATGTTGCGGTATACCTGGGAATCCTCCTACACTGCATATTAAAAACCAACATCAAAAAGTTGGAGGATGTACTTATTCACATGGATATTTGCCGCGTAGCCCTCAACTGCCAGAAGACACCACGGGGATATAGGACAGTCAAGCACGTCCTGTATGACTCATTTGCATTGGCAACACTATACAGGTACTATGTGCCCCCCAAAAAACCTACTAGTCAATTCACTCACCTGCCTGCCTTTTATCAAACAATCAACAACCACTGGGGTACAGGGCGCCACCCCTCTAGCAATCACATCCAGGGTTGTCCACCACGTACAGAAGAGTAAGTGGATCTAATTAGATGCTTTAGCCAAAAACTTAATTTTGGGGTATAATTCCCCGGAATAATTGCATTCCCTTTGCAATCAACATCCCCCAATAAATATTTTCCCCTTGCAAATTAAATTTTTTTTACTTTTTATATTTTAATACTAAATTTTTTAATATTGAAATATGTAATATTAAAATTTTACTATAAAAATTTTAATATTACATATTTAAATATTAAAAAATTTAGTATCTAAAAGTTAATATTAAAATTTTAATAATACATATTACAATATTAAAATTTTTTAATATCAAATATTTTGATATTGAATAAATCACAATTTAATAAAATCATTATATTTTGATTATTTAAACTTTAATATTTAACTTTTATAATTTATAATTATAATTTTACTTTTAATATTTTAATTTTAATTTTAAATTTTAGTATGTAAATTATAATATTAATATATCTAAATATATTACAAGACATTAGTTAAAGTTGCAACCACGTCAAATATTAAAATTAAGTTAAAAATGTTTTTATTTACTAGCTTGTCAAGTACAGGTTTATTTATCACATAGATAAACATTGAGAATTGAATTTATCTGCATCATGTGGCCTGCTCCACTATTGTTCTAAACAAATGATTGTTTAGAACTCAAATTACCTTTCCCTTGTAATGTGATTTGATAAACATATTTGATATACTTGACCCGCGTCCTAAGTACTAATTAGTAAGCAATACATGAAAATCATTGGTTGTCGTGTTGTGTGGTTATAGTGGCACTGAAATAACAAGGATCAGATGATGACATGCAAGGTCCAATTTGTGGCTTAAAAAAGCCAAAGTACCATCAAGGATTCACAATTATTTAAATAAACTAATTTATTTCTATCTTTTTTTAATTTATTTATTTGTTAGTGCAAAAGCCAATAATAATATTCAGTGCATTATAATAAAAATATATTCCTCATACCTAGTATAATTAATTTTACTTACCTGTTTTACGTATTCTTATATGTCTATAATACATTCAAACGTCACATTATTATATATAAATAATAATTATTGAGTCCTAATAAAAACAAACTAAATAGAAAAAAACCCAGAGCGCCCATTTATCTGATTGGCTCGGAGGCCAGGGCTTTAGGGAGGAAGGATTCCAAGTGCTCATAGAAAGCTGCCACCACATTGGGTGGCATTGCAAATTGGCTGATCTCAAGAATGTTGAAGAGATCCTCAGTGTCCTGAGGGAGGCCTTGTTTCACCTTATTCTTGATCCAACCAAACACCTCCTTGATTGGATTCAGAAATGGAGAATAAGGCAGAAGGAAGAGGAGTCTCATTGGGCAGTCTGCAAGGCAGTGGCTGGCAGAATGGCTGTTTTTGTTGATGGGGGGGAACTTGGACACAACCAGATCCACTTTGTGGAGCCCAACATTATCAAGCACAACAACATTGGTTGTGCCGCTGTAATTTATCTGAAGGTACTCCTTGACGGCTCGGAGAAAATTGAGAAAGGTCCCACTGTTATGGGAGCCTTTAATCATCTGATACTGGTCCAACCTGCAAGGACCAAGAAGCGCAACCATGGAATAGGTCTGGGAACAGACAGCTGCACAATGGGCTACGCCATCCTTGGACCCCTTCTTGGCCCACCCATGCCTAGACCTGAGTGAGGAGGAAAACAACAATTTGTTGATATAGAAGAACTGGATATTCCCAGTCTCCTTTAGTGCCAGATATGTCTCGGCATAAATGCGTTGATCCTTGATGGTCTTTTCACTGTTCCTATTGTATGGAGAAACTCCAAGCACCTTCCACAAGAAGCCCAAATCAACCATTGCTTTGTAAACAAGGGTTTTAGAAACAGAAAGCCCAAACTCTGTGGCAAGCATTGATTGGACAGCAAGTGTTTCCAGGTGGCAATCCTTGGCTACCCACTGCTTGATTGCATCAATATGAACGGGTTGAAGGAGTTTGGGCTGCCGCTTAGCCTTGGTGGATTTGGCAATTTGCCTGGTGTTGCCATACTTGGTGTTGATGTTGGCAATGTATCTGGCCATGACACCAAATTGGGACGCAAAATCCCAAACCGCCATTCCCCCGTTCAAGAAGTTGAGGAGAGCTTCACGCTCACTATCTGTCAACCAACGCCGGCCCTTGGCAGGTACCACGGCATCCTGGCTACCAGGCTCAACACAGGGGATGGGGACCTTTGTGTAGAAGGTGGGATCACGCTTGCTTGCAGTGGCGCCATCAATGGTTGAATATACAATAGGCGCAGATGGTTCCTCAGTTGTGGCCAATGGCTGATAGGAGGTGTCAAAGACGCAGGGGCAGGAAGTAGCAACTCTTGGGTCAAGAGTGCGGGGCTGGGTGACAACTGGGTATACAGTGGAGGTTTAAGTAACCTCAGTGTTCCTGGTGACCCTGGTGTAGGAGACTTTTGTGGCAGGCCTTGAGAGTGGCTTCTGTCTGGGATTCAGGCTGGTTGATTAGGCTTTGGATGCAGGAGGTGGTTGGCTGACAATGACACCTTGGGAGGCCTGTGTATTGGCATTACTCCCCTTGATTTTTGTTCTGGGTCTGTTCTTGGACCCTCTGGGACACCCTCATGGATAGGCTGCCCTGCAGGCTGGTGCAGGAGCAGGTTGAAAATGCAATTGACGGTCCATAAAAATAAAATAAAAAATATATTTTAGATTAAATATGTATTTATTTGGATTTATTGGTTTAGTTGTGGGTAGTTATTTTCTATTGAGTTAGTCTTGAATAGTAACAGAATTTCTATATCCATAATTTGAAGTGTATAATATTGTATCCTTTCCAGTTTTGGATGATTTTAAAGTTTGATCACTTTTTTTGTCTAAACATGGTTATTGAGATTGAATTTTTAGTTTGATTTTAGTTGTGGTGGAGCTTCTTGATTTGGGTTAGTGTTTCCTAGTGTGCTTACTGCACATTAAATTTGGATTCCAGTTCCTGCAATTAATATCTGAGTTTTCTAGTGGCATTCAAAAGTGATTTGAAATTTGGTTCTTGGATTTGACAATCCTGCAATTTCAAAAAACATAGTAAACTTAATGAAAATGGTTGATGGATTTGAATGCTTCAAATCTGATTCCAGTTAATTCATTTTGTCCATTGGAAATATGCAGTTTGACTTGAACTTTGCAAAGTGTCTATGAGTTCCCGCATTTTCAAATATTCAAATAAACTCTCAAAAAAATCAATTTAATTTAAAAAGGCCATCCCGCAAACGTGATTCAAAATTTGGACCAAGGATTTGACAATCCCACATTTTTATGTTCAGGTTCTGAATTTACAGTACTGTCAGGAATATTCCTGACATAAACCAAATTCTTACTAGAGAGTAATGTTGGAAAAGAATAGAGGGATTTTCTGTTAAAGATGCCAAATTCAATGAGGATTTCTCCCCTTTAATTGAGGAAAATAAAAATCAAACAGAGAAAAAAACAAAACTTAAGAAACACCAGAATAATTTATCATCTGGGTAGGCGCCCGCCAGCACCCTCCTGCCAGCTACCTGCTTGCCCAGCCTGGCACCAGCAGGCCTGCAGCCAGCCCCCTGCCAGGCCCCAGCCAGCCAACCGCTTGCCCAGCCAGTCTCCTGCCCACCTGCTTGCCCCCTGGGTCCCAGCTGGCTGCCAGCCACCCACCCGGGTCCCAGGCCCCACTCCCCAGCCAATCAGAAATCCCCTTAAATTCCAGCCAATCAGAAAAGTCCCTGGTTGCAGGGAAGAAATTACTGAACAATTCCTGCCCTTCAGAAGAAGGAAAAATTAAGGATTCAGATTTTAAAAGCTATTCCTGCCCAACAGAAGAAAGCCAAACTCAAGTTCTGCATGTGACCCACAATTCTATCAAGAGCCAATGTTTTCTGAAGCTCAGGCCACAATGTTGAGTCCAAACTCCAACAAAACCATATTTCCCAAGATAAAAATAGATCAGAGAGACCTCAAGGATTGCCACCACCACATGACCCCATGCCCAGGGAAAATCATTGGCTCCAGTCAAGAATGGGCAAACCCACAACAGATAACAGAAGAACAAGAATTTAGCCTTCTTCCCAAAAACCAACTGCCATTTCTAGATTCTAAGCTTCTGGGATCCCCCATCTCCTGCTTTCCACTCCCATTTGCAAATCTTTGCACAGTAGGAAGCACTATAAATAAAGGATCCCCCCTAAGTAATAGCTTGTGCTATTATTGAGTTTAATACCCTCAATAAAGATAATCTTACTTAACACCTTTAAGTCAACTTTAACTAGTTTGCCCCAGCCAACTCCCTTCAATCCAAGGAAGATGAATCATCTCATCTTCATAGCTGTGCTTACAGCTTGCCTTGGGATTGGAGGCTATCAACAGGGACCAGAGTTCTTTGGACCTTCACCAGAAGGGCTAGGTCATGATTACCACTATGATCCTGGACAACTCAACTCTTCCCACACTGGTTCCTGGCCTCCCCTTGTGTCTCCACGCTCCACCCTGTCTATTGCGGTGTACACCTCTATGTACTATGTGTTGACCTACTTTGCAGGGAGCTTTGGGCAATACAACATCCATGCCAAGGTCTTCTGCTGGTTGATGACCATCTATCTAATTGTCACTGCCCTGACTGGTTTATAATTCTCAAATCTCCTGCCATACCTGCTGCAAGTAGTACCTACTGTATCTGGGTATTACAGGTACACCTGGAAATTTTTGTAGGCATATATTACTACCAGAAATTTGTGTTCTGTCACAGTGTAATTTTGCTCATGGATGTTCAAGGAGCAACTGGCATAGGAAAACAGGTGTTCTTCTTCATTATTGTCATTCTGGGATAATACTGCTCCAAGCATGCTCATGGAGGTATCAGTATGAACCACAAAAGGCTTAACAAAATTGGGGTAAATTAGTACTGGACTGCCAGACAGGCAGGTTCTTATCAAATCAAAGGCAGCCTGTCATGCTGATGTCCAGGTAAAGGGTACTTCATTTTTGAGTAGGTGGAACAGAGGTTCACCTGTGCGCAAGAAACTTAGAATAAACCTGCAATAATGACCTATCATTCCTAAAAATACCTGAATATCCCTTTTGCTCTCAGAAGTCTTTATCTTGGTGATGGCCTCAATTTTGGCAGATTGCAGCTGTAGTCCTTTAGTGTCAATCACAAAATCCAAGTATTTGAACTGGTCCTTGAAGAACTGGCATTTCCTAGGTTTTATCTTCAAATTGGCATCAGCTAGTTGCTTAAAGACATCTTCCAAGTGCTCCAAATGATCTGTGAACGTTCTAGAGAAGACGTTAATATCATCCAGATACACAAGGATGCAGGACAACTTGAGATCTCCCAGGATGGTGTCCATAGCTTTTTGGAAAAATGCTGGAGCGTTACATAATCCTTGGGGCATGTACACAGGTTGGAAGAGGCCCTGTAAAGTGATAAAAGCACACTTCTCTTGTTCTTCTGGTGGCAGCTTAATCTTCTAATACCCAGAGATCAGATCCATTGTGAAGAAGAACTTTTCGCCTCCCAGGCAGTCCAAGGCGTTGTCAATTCTTAGAGCGGGCATGAGTCCTTCTTAGTGATCAGGTTTAGACGTTAGTAGTCTATGACTACTCAATTACTTCCATCCTTCTTTTTTACTATTAGGATGGGCAGCACCCAGGGACTCTTTGATGGAACTAACATTTCCCTATCTAGGAGCTGTTTTATTTCTTTGTTGACAGTCTCCTTGCTGGCCATTGATTGCTGAATGAGGCAAAGTCAAATTTGTTTGTTATTGCCAGTGTTGATATGATGGGTGACGTCGGCTGCACATCCCAAGTCAAAATCATCCTCAGCAAAGATGCAGCTTTACTTCTCAAACATGGAACTTGCTTTTTCCTGTTGCTCTTTGTTTAAAAAGGTCAAGTCAGCCATTGGGGTAGTCACATAGGCACTGGCTTTGACTTGATCAGGTAGCCCCATTTTTGATAGGTCCCTAATACATTCAAAGCCAGCTAATTCCTCAATTGTCAGAAGATGCACAAATACCACTATTTGGTATTTATTCAAGGGATGCTGTGGTACTGAAGATTGACAAGTAGGATGTGCACTTCTCTGTGTCCTGGTATAATTATACCAGGTGCTACACAGGGTTTGAACCTTGATCTTCCCCATGGCTGATGTATTTCTCCATATAAGCCTTCAAGAATTTCCAGAGTCAATCCTGTTGGTACAACACTCTGTGTGCCAGACTTGAGAGTGAAGGTTACCAGGGAGCAAAGTGGAATCCATTTATGCTCTTTTATCTGGGTTGGCAATTTCTTGCTCTTTTTTTCCTTCTTCTCATATGGTACTGCTACAATCCTATCCTTATACGCCAAATTTAGTGTCAGTTTCTCCTTAACACTGGCGGCGTCTTTGGTATAATATAGCAGGATGATCTGCTTTAATATGGTGAAAGTGTCATGTTTCATATCAATCTTCACACCATATTTACGCATGAAGGTAGTGGCAATCAAAACATTCTAGTTTTGACTGGGAAGGACAACAGCAAGCAGAGAGACAGCTATTGATCCAAATCACATTAGGATAGCACTGTATTCTCCTTCAGAAGTTGTGGTATGTAGACTGGCTGTGCCATAAACTCTTCTGTGAGCAATATCAGGAGCCAACCCTATTTTTTTGAACCAGGCAGGTAGAAACTATGTTGATTGGAGCTCCACTGTCAATTATGGCTCTTACTTTCACCTTTGTTGCGCTTTTTGCATTACAGCACCACAATTATTTGAGATTATAGGGAACAGGACATTTTCTTGAATACAGTCATATATGAGGATATGAGTAGTGTTAAGGATCTGGATATACAAGTATTCTGGCTATTGCCATCCCACTTAACATCCAGTCATTGCCTGATTTGGTGCCTTTCCAATATACCATTCAACATACCAGAAATGACAACAAACCAATATCACATGACTGTACAGGTATCCAGCAACTCAAACCCATCCCACACATGACCAGCCCCTATGTTTGATCTAACTAAAATCTCTGCCACAGCTAAAACTATATAAGTCTAAAGTATTATCCAATAAAATATACTTCTTCTCTTCTTAATTACATATTCAAAGCTTTCACAAAAGGTGCTCCTCATCACTGGTAGCAGCTACAGTTTTTGACCACACCAATGAAAGAGAAAATGACTGAACAGAACCTGCCCACCTTTGCTCACGTACTCAACCAGGCCACATCCCAGGACACCTGGAAAACGTACTTCTGCACCCACAACATCTATGAAGATATTCCTAGTGGATGCACCATATTCAAAGGACTGGTCATGCCCAAAGAATGCGCCAAGATAATACAGTCACTCTCTACAACCACAAACAAACACATAACTGCCCATCACAGGCAAAGTTACTAACACCAAGTACATTGGTATTGACAAATTATTTGGTAAAAACAAGGAAAACATCATCAACTGGCTAGACCACTCAGCCACTAAACTCTGTGCCAGCCGCATTCCCAACAAAAAATGGGTCCAAGAAGCCAGTAAGAGCCTATATAAGGCCACAGCTAACTGGTTTGCCACCTGGGTTGGCTCACAAACTGACAACCAGATTAGCAACTGGGAAGAGTTCAAAGCCAACATCACCCACAATTTCTGTGTCACTGAATCTCTCCAAGACATTGCAATACAACTCAGCAATCTTCTTCAGAAGACCACTATCACGGCTTATGCCAATGAATTTGAAGAAATATGTTGTAAAATTCAAAACCCAGCACAAGCTGACAACGTACACACCAGAGCATCATTCATCAATAGAATGAAACCCTCTGTTGCTGCCCTCATCTGCCCAGAGGACAACACCTCCATGCCTGCGCTCATTTCAGAAGCCAAGCATAAAGAAAAACGCACAAACATGGAATATGCTGCACACAACAGCAACTGCTCCTCAAATGGCAATGACAGAGACAACTCTAATGGCAACAAACGCCAAAACACCAATCATAGCAATGGCAACTCCAATTGTAATAATGGCAATTGTAGCCAAAGCACAAACTGCTCCTGTCCCAAGAAAGAGGACACCACTGAAGTTAACAATGCAAAAATAGCAACATACTATGAATCTGACCCCACATTCTCTGACCTTGAGGGACTTGAAACAGAAGAACAGGGAAAAGAGGAGGAGGAACAGGCTTAAGTGCCCCTGTCTCCCCCCAACACAACAAGAAAAAGTACCAAGGCACAAATTTTGCTGCTCACATCCCACGTGTCCTGCAATCCCCCATTTTTATGAACATAAAAATTAAAGATCACTACCAACTTCTTGTCTACCCATGCACTTAGAAATCTCATACACATAAAATTTTATTTGAATCTGGTGCATAACACACCATAGTTAGAAAATCATTTGTAACCAAATATAAGATATCAGTTGTCAAATCCAACTTCAAATATGCCAGAATGGCAGACAAATCAAAAGTTCTACTTGAAGGCAAAACAACTCCCTTCAGAATTGACCTCCAAGGCATCCAAACGTCCATCAAAGGACTTATCATGAACAACATAAACTATGACATTGTAGCAGGCATGGACTGGTTCACCCAAGTGAATCCCAGTGTATGTTGGAAAACAAAAACCATGACCATCAAATGCAACAGAGTCAATTTTAACATCCTCAAAAAACCCAATGACCTCACTCTAAGAGACACAGTATTTGTCCAGGTCATAAACCAAGATGACTTAGAACATCTAACCAAAGACATTACCCTCCACATAATGAGGTACACCAAATTCAATAACATACAAACACAAAAGATCCAAATCCCAGAACTTGCAGCACTCCTAAACAAATACACTCATGTATTTAAGGAAGAACTCACAGAATCAACCCCCAAGCGGGAGGTCAAGCATGGCATTGACCTATGCAAAGCCATGCCTAAACCAGCACCCCTATACAGACTCTCCCCCATGGAGACCCAAACACTTAAAACTCACATCAAGGACAATATAGCCAAAGGATTCATTTGCCCGTCTGAATTCCGGTGGGGGGCAGCGGTCTTCTTTGTAAAGAAGAAGGAAGGATCTTTTTTCTTAGTTACTGACTACAGATCACTAAACGCAAGTACAGTAAAAAATAAATACCCCTTCCCCTCATAGAATACTTATTTGCAAGACTCTCTGGAGCAATTTTTTTTCAAAGATTGACCTCACATCTGATTATAATCAAGTCAAAGTAAAAGAGAAAGACATACCAAAGACTGCGTTCTGCACGCAATTTGGGTTGTTTGAATGTCGCGTAATCAATTTTGGGATGAAAAATGCCCCCACAACATTTGTCACCATGATGAACCAGGCGCTAAATGAACTCTTGAACACATTTTTGCTACCTTGACAACATCATTATATTTTCAAAAACAAAAGAAAATCACCTCATGCATGTCTGCAAGACACTTAATCAACTCGCAAAGCACAAACTTTACACCAAGCCTAGTAAGTGTCAATTTATGGAAAAGGAACTCTTTTTCTTGGGCCACATTGTCTCTGAAGGTGGCATCAAAGCAGACCCAGACAAAATAAAAGCCATAAATAACATGCAGCACCCCACCTCTGTTAAACAAGTTAGATGCTTTCTTGGAATGGTAGCTTACCTAAGGAAGTATATCAAAGACTGCGGAAAGCTCACCAAACCAATCAATGACCTAACCAAAGATAATGCCAAAAATAAAATCATCTGGACACCATAATGCAACAAGAATTTCAAACTATTGAAACAAGCTTTGATTGAAGCATCAATCTTGCAATACCCTAATAACAACAGGTGCTACAAGCTTGAGTCAGATGCTAGTGACACTGCCATTGGCGCAGTCCTACACATCCACCAGCCAGGGCAGCAAGATTTTCTGCCAGTATGTAACAAAAGAAGAAAACTAACAAACACTGAGCAAAGGTACCCAATACATGACAAAAAATTGCTAGCAATATACCACACATGCAAGAAATGGAGATGTTATCTAGAAGGACATTTGAATGTCCAAGTGCTAACTGACCATAAATCCTTAATCTATTTCAAAACTCAGAACACACTTGCACGGCGCCAAGCCAAATGGATGTCTTTGCTTGAAAAGCTTAACCTGGACATCTAATACAAAAGGGGGCTGAGCTGGTCACGGCCAATGCTCTCTCTAGGCTATGTCAGCCAAGAGAGGATCATCCTGACCACCTGGACCCTGACTGGCCCAACCTATACAACACTGAGTACAAGACAAAAGGAAAAGATTCCTCTTCACACCAACTAACCCATTATACACTAGTAAGAAATGAAAAATATTTCCATGTATCAACTGGCACTGTATACCAAATTATTAAGGAAAAACACGCCCTTAAATTCCACTTGCACAAAGAGTTGACAACATCCTAAGACATCACCTTCTACTAGGACAAAAAAAGGCTAACAACCTATACCTCACACTAAAAGAGATATTATGGTGACCCAATATGAAGCAAGACATAATCAATGTTCTAAAAAAGTGCACAGTGTGTGAAAAATACGCCAGCACAAAGGCTCCCCAGCCAAAAGTCAACTCAGTACCTGACCCTGAACCATTCAAGGTTTGGGGACTGGATGTGGTGGGACCCTTCCCAGAAACCAAGACAAATCAACATTTCATAATTGCAGCCATTGACTTTGCCACACACTGGACTATCTGCTGGGCAACAAAGGAGCACAAAGCAGAAACAATAAACCAATTCATTATTAAAGCAATCATAGCAGACTATGGTACTCCAGAATACATCATAATCAATGAAGCAAAAGAGTTAGCAGGTCATGTAGTAAACAACAACCTAAACATAAAGAACATCAAAAATTCCACAACCTTGCCCTACAGGTCACAGGCCAACAACAGAGTTGAACGCCTGAACGGCAGCCTTATCAGAACCCTTGAGAAAATAATGGATGGCAAAGCCAAAGACACATGGCAACTCTATGTAAAACATGTATTATTAGTATCCTGGGTTGGCACCAATCAAGGGAAAGGCTACTCACTGTTTGAACTAACATACAGGTACAAACCAGAAATAGTCACCCGCAACAACCAACTGTATGTGAAGATTCCCCCTGGGAAACCTCCCACAGTAGAACAAACACCAGCTCTACAACACATATGCCTCAAAGCCAAACTAGCAGAAACAAAAAGGCTCAAAACACAAAAAGTGACCTTAACAGAGGATCCACTCCCCATCAACTCCCCTGTCTGGGTCCTGGCTGAGAACAGGAAGAAGCTAGACTCAGTACACAGAGGACCAGGAAGAATCATCAAATACCAACCAGACAGGAACACCTACCTGGTTAAGTTCCAGGGCGCCAAAGAGCCTATCACCAAGAAGTACCACAGATCTTGCCTCCACCTTAGAAAAGGAGAACACTTGACCAGAATGGTACTAACTAGCAAACAACTCCAGGAACATCAGGTGGCAGCTGCTAAGACAAAGCCCTCTCCTGATGTACCCGAGTAACCCCTTAAGGGAGGGGTGTGTCAAGGATCTGGATGTACAAGTATTCTGGCTATTGCCATCCCACTTAACATCCAGTCATTGCCCAAATTGATGCCTTTCCAATATACCATTCAACATACCAGAAATGGCAACAAACCAATATCACATGACTGTCCAGGTATCCAGCAACTTAAACCCATCCCGCACATGACCAGCCCCTAAGTTTGATCTAACTAAAATCTCTGCCAAGCTAAAGCTATATAAGTCTAAAGTATTATCCAATAAAATATACTTCTTATCTTCTTAATTCCATATTCAAAGCTTCCCCAAAAGGCGCTCCTCATCAGTAGTATTGTAGCAGAAGAGTCAGGATTGAACAGAACCATGATTATTGTCTGGCAATGGCTTCTGATTGCGCAGAAGCACTTAAGGATTAAATATTCAAGATTGTTTTTATTGTAATTGATTAATTCTTCTTATACCTTCTGCCAGTTTAATCCCTGGGCTGCTAGCAATGTCTTCTAGGACATTCCAATACACCTCTTATTTGGGTAATTATTAATCTAGGTTTGGCGCTTATTGCACATAAACCAATAGAATATCTTCATCTTCACCCAGCACAGGTGATTCTTGCTGGCATGTAATAATTTAGTTACTTCAGGATCACTTCCTACTTTCTTGACATACTCCAAGCTTAATGCTTATTAATGTGATTAATATGGGAATTCAAGATTATGAGGAATCAAACCCAGCACCTTGGCGCTTGATGTAAAAGTAAAGCAGCGCTTGCAATAATTTATAGTTGGCGCAGCAGCGCTTAACGTAAAAGTAGTTTGGCGCTTAACCCAGTTGCCAGGCAGCGCCGCGGCGCTTGTGTATTTTTAAGGTGGCATGGCAGCAAATCATGCATCACTTAAGTGCTGTGGTGGCGCTTATCATTGGCTAATTTAAGGTCCAGGTCAGCAGGCTACTGCTGATTCAATATGCATATAATTTATAATACCATTTTATGTTTTTTTAGCTGCAATTCATATCCACAAGCTCTGTCATAATAAGTATCATTGTATTTTATACTACTAATTTATGGATTTTGTTGTAGCAATTCCAATCTTTGAGCTCTGTCATAATTGGCATCATTGCTTGGTCAAAATTCCCAACAACCTTGTTAACAGAAATGTCTGCATATGTACACTCAGAGTAAATTATAGAATGTAGGTTTAATAGGTGAATTCCAAGAGAGGCCAGGATATCAAAGTATTGCTTGAGACTCTGCCCTATTTCTGGAAATTTGTTCTTGATAGTTTCAAGTGGCATTACCGGTTGGACCCCCTTGAGGTTGGGTATGTCACTGGAAACATTTGGATTCTTATTCAAGCAGGTTTCCTGTACTTGTGCGACATAAGGTTTGGAGACTATCTCAACTGCATTGGCAGTAGTCTTCTGAGGTCTACCTCTTCTGCGTGCAGGGATAGCATACAAGTTATCAGCAACCAATCACTGTACAGGGTCTTCTTCAAAGTCTTGACTAAGAGCAAAGAGTTCATGAGATCCTTTCATGAGGGCAGCGGTCTCAGCGGGGTCCTTGGCAGTCTCCTCTGGCTTATCTCTGTTGGGTTCTTTTGGAATAGTCAAGGGAATGATGGGTGCAGTATATTTCATTACTGGCCTGCCTTTGCTTTTCCCTGACTTTTCTCCTCAGTTTCCACTACTACATTGACCCCAGGAGGTTTGCCTTTAGAACAACATTGACTTGCCCAGTGCCCTTTTTGTTGCACTTTTGACAAGTAATTCCAGAATTATAGGGCTTCCCTTCTCCAGTGGGTTTAGCAGTAGCTTCCTTTTCCCCTTCAGGCGGCTTGACTGATCTTTTGCAATCCCAATTTCTTCCTTGATTCTCAGTCCCATTGCAACTGGTCATTCCTTTGTTAGGAGCGTCAAATTAAGCTCCAAGACAACCCAAATAACTGGTGATTTTTTCTGGGTGTTATTGGCCTGATCTAGTACTGGAAACATCACATTGGATAGCTCTCTATACAGCTGGAGAGCTCTAATCATTGTGATGCAACATTCCAAGTTGCTAAGTACTCCTGCCCCCAGGAGTACCTGTGCTTTATGATAGAAGTGGTCAGCAAACTCTTGAACACTCTCATATTTCTTGAAAACAATGTTGCTGAAATTGGCCTTTCCTGCTTGCAACTTGGTTTTGCTACCAAATTCCTCAATCACAGCAATTTTTGCATCCTTGTAAGACTATTCTTCTGCCAGGAGTCAAGGCATAATTACATCCACACTGGCAGGGTCAAGAGCATTGATCAAAGCGGTGGCCTTTATGTAATTGGAAGCTTCACACATCAACATTTCAAAAAGGCAAATAAAGGTCTTAATATTACCCTTTTGGCCAAAGGTCAGCAAGTTCAAGGGCTTGAACTTGTGATAGGGGATGGTTGTATCTTTGTG
Organism: Entomophthora muscae; assembly: GCA_014839935.2. Lineage (NCBI taxonomy): Eukaryota > Fungi > Entomophthoromycota > Entomophthoromycetes > Entomophthorales > Entomophthoraceae > Entomophthora > Entomophthora muscae. The sequence goes on along the minus strand of QTSX02000228.1, from coordinate 45,789 downwards.
TGATTCCAATACTGGTTTGATGGGGCAAAGGCCAGTGAGTGGCGTGAAAGGCGGCAAGGCAGCTACCCCTATGGGAACTCAACAGGTTCCCCTATTATTGTCAGTACCATGTTTAGAGGTAAAGTCAAAGAACTCAGAAGACGACACCTTACGTTTCTCAGGAGAAGAGTTTGGAACAGGGCTCCACTTATCCTCTAAAGACAAGCTGTTATCAGATGGCATGACCTGCTCTAATCTGCTGAGTTTTGCAGAGACATTGGCCTCAAAGTCCTTTCTGGCAGCATTGTTGGATTGTGCTTGCTCCAAAAGGCTGCAATGGTTTCCTTCCATAAGCAGATTAGTGGAAGCTGACAGATCTAAAATTTTGCTGTAGGCATCCAATTTATGTTTGAGGGCGGCAACCTGAGCGTGATTGTCTTCCAAGTCCTGATATAGCTGATTGATCAGGGCGCAGACAGTCTTCATGGTTTCCCACAAATTGTGCTTATCATTGATATAATATTTATTATTGAGACAGCAGGTGTGCTGGTCTTGGGTTTGATCAGAGATAAGAGAGTTGTTGGTAGAATCTGGCTTCCCCTTCATCTTGTTCACCTTTTTGACCAGTTTATTTACCCAGGAGATGATCTTGTTCTGGCGCTCCTTATGGCAGGCACTGATTTCTGAGACCATACTGTGGAGTTTATCCTGACAATCTCTATCTTGTCCAAGCTGGACTGTCAAGCCAAGAAACAAACCTTCTCAGCTAGGTTGACGCTATGGCAGGTTACGTCTGAAGCCCATTGTGGGGTCAGACCATGTGAAGCAAGGATTCCAGCCATCACTTGTACCACCTGGTTGTTGAACTGGGAAACTATCTCATCCATACAATATTTTGCAGAAGAAGCAGCTTCATTAATACTTCCCACAGCTTTTTTGACAGTGTGGAAGCTGGAGTTCAAGTGATGTACAGGGTGGCATGGGCATGCTGTATCTCAATTCTTAAGCAACCCATCTCTTCAAGGTCAAGGTTTTGGCAGGCCACCAAGCCCTGCACATGCTTGATGGTGGGGTGTACAAAGTATGACAGAACATTGGTTATTCTGTTGATCCCTTCTCTCTTCAGAAGTAGGCCAAGCTAAGTGCCGCTGGCCTCCTGATAGCTTCCAAAGGTGGACCACAAGTGCTTGGAGGATTTTGCAGTATTAAACAGGGTATAATCACTATCCTGTTGGTTGTAACCAGTGGATTTTTAGCTTTGCATTAAGGCGTCTGTTAGTGACTGCACTTCCTCAATAGTATAGCTCTGTGGTTTGTGTTGTACCATTGTACCAGTGAAATCAAGATTTTTTTTCCATGGGTACTTCTGGAGCTTGGTAAGGGGCAATCTCCAAGAGGAGGGATGTATCCCGCTCTGCAATTCTGGTCTCCATGTAGCCCCCCATACTTATCAACAAATCTGGGGTGGTGAGGCAAAGACTTGCCAATGGCAGACAGCGCAGGTAACTCATTTTGTAAGTGAGCACCACTGTCAGACCTGGTGGTCTGATTATGTATTGCTTTATTGAGTAATTGGGTAATCTTTGTCATTAGGGGTATAGGATGCTTGTATGGAAACAGGTTTTACTTGCAACGTCTGTATGTTCCTTGTCAGGGAAACAACTGGCAATGTCAAGGGAGACAAGGTACAAGCAGCTCTTCTACTATGGCGGCTTGCTAAGGTCTTCAAGAACTGACTATGTTCTTCAAACTCAGATTTATTCTTCTATGGTGAAAAGTTCTACAGTAGGATCTTTGTAAATTTTTCTGCCTTCCACTAATCTAATGGAAAGGCTTTTATAGAGCTTGCGCTCTCTTGCCAGGATAGTATCATCTGGCGCTTCTAACTCTTGCTTGGTCAGTCTTTACTTTCCCAGACTGCCAGCATCAACCCCCAGAGTCAGGCATTCATGCAATGACATGGGATTCAATATCATAGTACCCTGCACTGGGTACTATTTACTTCATGGCCACACATATTTCATTAGCGCGCCAGCGGTGGCGGTGCCAATTGCAGCTCTATTTTTAGCGCATTATAACCAGGTCACCCATTGACCTTTTTCAAAGGAATTTGCAGTGGCACTGGAAGGTTGTGAGTGAAAATTGATCCCAATCCTCACTATTCTTGGGATATCTCATCATCTTCTTGGAGCCTTGTTATTGAATCTATTTTACTGCTAACCCAGCAGTTTGCTAGAGTATTTTGTTATACCTGTAACCAATTGGGAATCAGTCATAGTTGCAGGTCTAAGATATTCCTAGTTGATCTTGCAATAATTAATTCAGGTCTACTTTGTGGAGGCTTCTTATATCAATTAAGCCTGCTAGTAATATATTGGAAGCTTTTATAATTAATGACTTGGCAGGCCACAAAGATTAACCAAGGTATAGCAAAGTCAATATGAATTCCTGACACTAGGCAGCTATCTCTATTAAACTATCAGCAAGGTCATAATATATAATTTATACTTTTATTATGGATTATACCTTTAACACTTTAGGTGATGAAAGATTGATTAATTCTTACATTATCTTGAAACTACAATACTTTTGAAAAAATTAGTTTAATAACTTTTTTGGATAAAATATAAATCAACACATTTATTAAAATTTTTAAGCATATGATAAATATATATTTATCTTGGACTAGCTTATGTAGTCTATAGACAAAACCATAAAACACTCTTTTTTTAAAAAAGTGTGTTTGATTTAGTTTGTTATATATGTTGTTTTTGACATGTTTATATTTTTTGTACATCTAAGATAAATTTTTATATCATCAATTTAATCATATCACCTTATACTTTTTATTTTATAGCAGTTTTTGAGTTTTTTGTGGACATCTCCTAAACCAATTTTATTGCTCTCAATTTATCTGAGTTCAACTTTACTAACATATCTATCCTTTTGATTTATATCAAAAGCTCAGAAATAAAATTCATCTCAATTAAAATTATTTTTTAAGGTGATGTTTTAGGCATTCAGGTCTTGATTTTTGGTAAGTAAGTAACAAAGTAGCTTTTAAGATAGAGATATTTATAATAATAAGGCAAATACAATCAAAATAAATGTAAGAGAGGGGGACAAAACTTACTAAGTTTGGCTCCCATCCTGGTGAGACAAACGGCAACAGCACCCATGTTGACACTTTGTCAACATGGTCACTGTCAACTCAAAACTCTAAATATCCTATGTTTTTTGCTAGTTGCGCTAGCTTAATTCTTTTTTTAAAGCGTGCAGGGGTGCAAGCCCAGAAAACACAATGAAATTGTGGCCATTTCAACACAATTTAATATTAAACCTAATAAAAAACTTGATTTAACCAGATTTTTCCTTTACATTTACTAATAAAAATTAGTTTATTTTTTATTTGTTTTCACAATGTAAAAGTGTCAATGTTGACACTTTTTAAACCAAACTTATTTTTAATAATGAAACTGAAACATCTACAATAAAAAATTAAGTGCACATTTAAAAATATTTTTTATTAAATTATTATATTGAAAAAGACATTGTACATACAGTTGATTGGTAAAATGTTCATCTTATAAATATATATGTGTCACTTATTCTGGCTTTAATATATTAAGTGGATTGGTGGCTAACAGCAATCCAATAGTTTAAGCGTGAGTTACTATGTAATTTACTATAGAGTTTATTATTAAAAATAATGTCTACACTCAGAAATGTTGTTTATTTGCTTGTTATCATCCGCCGGGGTGGAGTTAAGCAATATAGAGTGGCACAATTAAGCTTAAATTAATATGTCACCTCCTATAAAGAATGTCTTAAGTGATGTTGTCAACACTTTACCCTTTTCATTACTGAATACAACTTTTTTAAGAACTTTCAATACACACAATGGTAAAATATCATATTACCACTACCCAAATATAATTTTTAATAAAGAAATAAAGAACTTTGATTATTTTTCCTTATTTTCATATGTTATTTAATTTTATTATATGAACAAAAACACACAGAAAATGGTTGATATTTGCTAGCCTGCTTAAATTTAATTAAGTGTACTATGTTTTTCCATAGTAAATTTTCAAGAAAATTTCAACAGTGTTAATGTTGTCAATAATAATGTCTACAATGTTTCTAATTGACAGTGAGAATTCAGCTTTTTTACTAATTGTCACTCATAATGTTGACGCTTTTCATTTTTCACATATAAAACTTTATGTTTCACATAATAAAATCATATGATTTTCTGATATGTTGTATTGTTAACTTTTCTCTTTCATATTTTCTAATTTTTAAAATAAAATTTATATCTAAACATAGTACTTTTACATAAATATCTTAACTTTTAACTTGTTATTAAAAACTATAATACAATAAAACTATACAAGTATTTTTGAAATTTTAAATGCCAATAAAACCCTATAAGATTTAATTTTTATTTAGTATGTTTTATAAATTTTTTTGTTTTTTTAAATACATTGCTTTATTTTAAACCCTTTTACTTATTATTTTAGGACAAGAACACCTCTAAGCATCCCAAAGGAACCAAGCATCCTCTAAGCCCACCAAAGCCACCAAGAAGAAGCCTGTCTCATCAAAGAAGGCCACTCCCTAGCCCTCCCCAAAGCCCCCCCCCCCTGAGCCCTCTCCTGAGAAGAGCCCCACACACTCTACCGGGGGAGAGGAAACTGATGGTTCAGTTACTGACCACTTTTTACAACTTGGCTTCAGACAAAGAGCCAACCAAGAAGCGGCACCAGGCCAAAAAGACCCCACCCAAGGATAAGTCTCCTACACATGAGGAGCACCAAGATAAGCCCCTTTCTGCCTCCCCCCACCACCAAACTTCCCTCCTTCAAGTTCATCTGGGGATGATACAAAGCCCCACCCTGATTACTTCCCTGGCTTCCACCATGCTCCTGCTGGTGCATGGGACCCTCTTTTGGCCCACAGTATATGCAATGTTGACAGGAAGTTCAAGGTACCTTCCACCTTGCCAAAGGGTTTTCCCATCATGAGTGTAAAAAGGTGGGCCAGCCATGGTGGCCAACAGTTACATCTTTAGCTGCAATAAAACCAACTGGGGCTTCAAGAGCTGGCACTATACCTGTGAGGACTGCTCCTGCCCAGTGTGGCTCAATACTGAGTGCTGGGACTTGGTACAGACCATTAAGGGTGAGCATACCTGCATCATGCCCAACACAATCATCTCCAACCTTCTCAAATGATATCTGGTGCAGGACATGCCCACCTCAAAGGACCTTTCCCCAATCCAGTTGGCTGTGCTTGCCTGCAAGTACCTCTCCCCCACCAACCTCAAGAGGGTGCCAACCCACACCCAGTTGTCCAAGTTTGTGAGTGATAGGTGCCGAGCCTCAAACTCCCTGGACAAGAGTGCCACCACAATTGAAGACCTGATCCTTTCTGATGCTCTCAAGAAAAGCAAGGATGAAGAGATGTTCCTGCTCCATGACAATGGGCAGGAAGTGGAGGATAGGATCATTGCCTACACCACAACCTGAAACCTGGAGCAGCTGAACACTGCTATCATCTGGCTGTGCAACAGCACATTTACAGCTTGCCCAACCCTTTTCAAGCAGCTTTGGGTCCTGCACAGGCAATTTGATGCCCAGGTTATCCCCCTTGTTTTCTTTCTACTGCCTGGTGCCAAGACTGAGGTCTATACCAGAGCATTTAAAATTGTCTGGGATGCTTTGAGCTCCCTTCCCACCAACCAGCTCCCCCCACCCACCCACGTCATAAGGGCCAATCTCTCCTTTGCTGATAAGGATGAGTCCACCCTAGCCACAGAGAAGCTAGCTCATGCACGCTCACTTGGGCCAAAGGTAATTATCATGGACTTTGAGCAAGCTCAGTTCAGAGCCTTTGAGGCCACATTCAATGGAGAAGTACAGGGCTGCTTCTTCTATTCTAGGTAGGCCCTCATCAAACACCTCAAGAGCAAGAAGTAGCTTTTCAACAAGTATCTTAAGATGGTAAAGGGAAGTGCAGCTTTGCCATCACCCAGTTTGATACCTTGGCTTTTGTGCGGCCAGAGCATACTGGGATTGGCTTTGAGGCCCTCCTGGAAGATGCTTATATCAAGAAGCACTTAACCATCTTCAAGGGCTACCTGGATTCCTTTGAACGGCAATGGATAGGCAAGAAGGTGACTGCCTGGAGAGGAAAGAGCAGGGCCACTGCCCCTTGGAATTGCCAGGGCGCCTGCCTCAAGGGGGAGATGAAGACCACGTCCAGCCTAGAATTGTGGCACAAGAACCTGAAGGTGAAGTTTGAGTCAAACCCCAAGTACAACAAGTTCTTCCAGAAGCTTCAAGAGGAGCAGGCCCAGACTGTTTACAAGTTTTGCAACCTGGCCAACCGTGTGGCCCCCAAGAAGAGAAAGGGTAAGGACCAGGACTATCAGGAAGACGTCCAGAAGGTGTTCAAGGAGAAGTACAAGGTGGCAGAGATCAAGAAATATCTAGAAGATGTTGCCACTTCTCTTGCTGGTGACTTTAATTAGCCCAATAAACCTTGCTTTGCTTTTCCTGGATACTTTTCATTTTTAAATTTTTAAATTTATTTATTTGGACAGTATTAATTTTTTTAGGTATAAATGATAATTTTCAGATAAAGTTTCAATGTGGTTTAGTAAGAAATATCTTATATTTTGTTAACTTATCTTTAAGGTATAATATATTTCCAGTTATGCTTATATAAAGTATAATAAATTAAAATTAGAATTTTCTTATATTTTGTAGTTATTATGATATATTAAATACTTTTATTTTTTGGTTCATTGGATTTTTAATTTTTATGGGAATAAAAAATAATTTCATAATAAAGAGTGTAATTTACATAGTAAATTGAAAAATACTAGCTTATATCTCCTATTTCTTATTACTTATAGGATTTTTTATTGCATTTTTGAACTCTCTAGGGTCATTTTAGTATAATAAAGTATTTTAATATATTTTTTTATATTAAAAATGTTCTGGGTAAAGTGTTTTGTTAACTAAAAAAGTGTCAACATCCAGGAGACAACATTATGTAAAATTAGGTTGTCACTTTACTATAGTGCTGACATTAAAAGTGTTAACATGGCCACTGTCAACATTTTTAGTGTCACCATGGCCACTGTTGCCCTAGCTACAAGCCCTATGTCAGTGATGGCAACCATGAGTATGACAACAATCCTAAGTTCAATAGGACTACAGAGGGGCAGCTAGTGCTCAAAAAGGTTGCAGCCTTCTACAACAAGGTGCCCATGTCTTATGTACCTGTCCCTGATCAGGATCCAGATTCAACTACTTCTGCTAAGACTGCCCAGAAGCGCATCCCAGATATAAAGCACATCATCCTTCTTAAGCTTATGCGGGAATCTGGTAATTACAAGACAGCCACAGTCCTTGTTGGGGTGGATCCCAAGTACACCAGCAAGGTATTCAACAGATTCATCAATACTAGTCAAGTTCTTGCTGCAGTGAAATCCTCTGTGTGTATCCACCATGCTCACCAAGGAGCACAAATGGCCAATATGTCAGTGGATTAACTGAGACTTCTATCTTCAACTAGAAAATATCCAGTTGATGGACAAGTTCACTTTTGAGATTAAGCTTTGATTTCCTCTTACTACCATGTGGTTAAGATTATTTGGTTCTTGTGGAAAAAACTTGGGGTATCTTCCTATAACAGAAACAGCTCAACCAATATTGAGACCCAGAAAAAATATGCAGAAGCATACACTGCCCTCAAAGCCAAGGTGAATGCCAAATTATATTATATCAACAAATCAGTATTTGCCTTGCCTATGAAGAATTCAGAATGAATATGGCTATGTCCCAAAAGGCTCTAATGACAGGGTAGCTTGGTGTGCTGCAGTCTGCACCACAGTCTATTTGATGATGGCTCTCCTTGGTCCAAAGAGGATTGAGCTCTATCAAATGATATTGGGTTCTCACAATAGCAGGACTTTCATATCATTCCTCCAATTGGTCCGGAGCACCTTAGGCTCACCAGCATGGGCTTCACTAATTTCATTGTGCTGGATAACATCAGACTCCATAAGGTGGCAGATTTCCTCAAAGAATTTCCAATGATTGATACAGGCATTGCAGTTGGCCCCCCAAAAATTGGCCATGTCAAATTTGCGCCTCCTATTCCTCCCTGCCTATTTCCCATTCCTGAACCCTATTGAGGAGGTCTTTGGGTGGCTCAAGCAAGTTGTCAAGGGGGGACACCAACTGGGACTAAGGACCTATTTGATTTGTTGCAGGCTGGGATCCACACCCTTCCAGCCAAGAATGTGGCTGAATTCTATGACCACACTGATTCATTTCTTCCCATGTGGCTTAACAAACAGCCAATCAATTAAAGGCTTAACAATTCCAACTATTTTTATATTCTTTAATTTACTTTTTTGGATTTATGAATTATCATTTTATATTTTGAAGCTTCCAAGCCTGAAATCATATAGAATGACTCCACTGATGCAGATGCGTAATTTTTGTATTGCAATTTATTTTTCTTTTTTATTCTGTTGTGGTTATCTCAAATATTTAAAATGCAATAAGATAATTATACAAAAACCTCACTTCTGTCAAATACATATAAAAATTAAATTAAAAAAAGTTAGAGGTAAAGCTCTCAAGGTATTTGTGATTTTTATTAACAGCTATTATTACACATGTATAAAGACCTTCTATAAGATTTTTTTGCCCAAGATATGGTTCACTAAAATAAAAGTTATTTAAAAAATTAATTGATATAAAAATTAAAAGTGTAGAGTTATATTGAGGAAATAGATTTTTATGTTGTGAGTCTGTAGTGGGTTCTTTGGTATGTACCCACCCAGCAATGGAGGTGGAACACAACCTCCACTGCCACACCATGCACAGTGGATACTTTACTGCCAAAATATTCTTGGTGGCTTGTAAAAGGGAGGGTTGTAAGGGTGGGATACACTATCTAGAAAGACGCAATCTGGAAAATTTTATCTAGAAAACACCATCTAGAAAGACGCCATCTAGAAAATGTGTCCTAAAACGCCATCTAGAAACCCTATGTCAAATTTCTGACAGAACTGTGTCAAATAACTTAAAACTTAATAAAAACCCCAAAAAATTCAGAATAGTAAGAAAAACATATGGCTAGACTCAAAATAATCCAAAGATTTCAAATCTGCAATAATAATGTGGGATCATCTAGTATCAACTTTAGTGTGCAAATCTCCAAAGTCAACACACCCCAAAACCGTGATATTTCCATATTGAAATTTGCTCCTATGTTTGTATCTATGTACTAAAAATTAAGTAAAAATTAAATGTTTGGAAGTAAAGTACTTAATGGAAGAGTAACTTGATCAGGCTTAAGCCCCAAGAGTCTTGACAATGCCTTTGAGATGGGTATGATAGCTTTATCTAGTATAATAGGTCAAAACCTCCTTAGTAACACTTGCAAAATTGACCTGTTAACCTGCATGTTTGAATACAACAGCTTTGCTTTTGATGGCTGGTGGTAAAGCTTGTCCCCAAAGACATGCTGGATCTTCAGCTTGTTGATAATCACAATGAATCTGGGATTATTTACCTTAACCAGGTGGGAAAATTGGTTGTACCAACCTTCAAGTGATGAGATGGTCTTAGTTAAACTGTCCTTAAACTGATTATAGAAGTTCCAGTTAATGGAGTCACTACCTTTGCATATATAAAATCATTAATGAAGCCTTTTAAATCTGAAAACCAAATATTAGAGATCCTTTTATGATAAGAAATAAAATCAGTATATCAAAATTGGTTTTTAATGGCTGTGTTACAGGGAGATAGCACTATCAAAAGTGAGTTAATTTGAGTTGATATATTATATGTGGTCATAAATTAGTACCATACTTCATTCCCAGTTAATAAGGAAAAGGCTTGGATTTATCACATAAAAGTATAATTTATTATTTGATTCCAGATGTCGTCTTTCTAGATGCTGTATTTCTAGATGTTGTATTTTAGGGTATTTATTAAGTGTTTTTATATTCAAAAAAGCTTATTTGGATAACACTCTTTTTATTTCAATTTGTTATAGCGTTTTCTAGATGCTATTTTTCTAGATGGTGTATTAGAAACCAATATGTAAAAAATAACTATTTAATAAATTTTTTAAATTTTTTTTAATTCTGCCAATGTAAATTCTGACCCTATTGCAAATTTTTTTCTAGATGGCGTCTTTCTAGATGGCGTTTTCTAGATGGTTTATTGCACCGTTGTAAGCTGCAAGTTCAGGAGCAGCTTTTCTGGCGGGGCTGCAAAACCGTAAATACCAGCCAGGACCAGGGCATCCTGGATTACGTGGTCCACCAAATTGTAGCCCAGGGGACCTTCTTGTTATCCAGAGAGAGCCTGGCCTTGTCAATCCCAAGAAGGACCCTGTCCAGGTCCTCTACCTTGGCGCCTATTCTAAAGTAAAAGAGGAACCCCAGGTAAGCAACAAGATGAAGCCTTTTCCCAGCAAAGGCTTTTATAAACTCACACAATTTATTGAATACCAAAATGGTTTTCTTCTTGTTTTTTGTCTTGAAAAAGATAAGCTCCATGGCTGTAGGGAGCCCTGTCTTGTTGGCACTCCAGGCCAGCCCAAACTCCACCAGGAGGATCTTAGTTTTTAACAGCTGTTGCATTTGCAACAGCCAATTTTCCCACTGCACGCCTAAAGTTTTCTAGTAGATAAGAGATGATGTGCTCCATCAGGAAGCAGAAGCAAGCAGCCACATTCCCCAGTCCATCTCTGGTATGCTCTTGAATAGGAGCGTCTCCAGGATGTCCCAAACAAGATTAATGGAGTTTACACAGTAAACTTCATTGAAGGCCACCGGGTCCAGGCAGACCAATTGGGCATCCTTGTAGGCAGTAACTGCTCACTCAGATGCCCTCTCATCCTGCGTAAGCCTGGCTAGCACTTCCCTTGACATTGGGAAGGTCCTGTGTATTCTATCTTTGAGCTCCTGCAAAACAGGAGGATTGGGCCAGCTGCTTGCTCATGTGGCTGACAAAGTTGCTATAGAAGGTGGTGTGGACATACAGGATCAGAACCTGGAATTTTACACCATCAATTATTTCTAAAAAATAGAATTTAAATAATTTCACTATTTTTATATTACCTTCTTCTGTTTCCTCTTTGCTGGCAGCTTTGACAGGCTTGGTCATTCTCAGCGCAGCCAGTTGTACAGGAAATTCAGTATCCTCTGTTTTGGCGCGCTTTGGAGTTTTGAGGTGTGCATACATCTCAGGGTTGTCAACCCAGACAGACAGACAGCACGGAGAGGACAAATGACTTGAACTTGAGGCCTTTTTCCCAACAGTCTTCTGGGTATTTAGAAGACATTCAATTGTTTTCTCTGATGTGTCAGGCAATTTGACCATAAGAGCCTTGGCAGACACCTTATTGATTTTGTTGCCTGTTAAGACAACTGACTTGACTTTTTTTTTGACTTTGCGGTCAATTTCTTTGATCTTTGTAATTGCAGAGTTGAGGTCTTTGATTAGGTTTTTGAGTTTTCTCATTTTTTACATATCTTTGCATGTGTTTTTATAGCTTTCACCCAAATAAACTGTGTGATATTCTGATATTATTGCCTCTTTGTTTATAACTGTTTGTTTTCCCATTCTCTACAACATCCCATCTTTTTGCCCATTGTGTACATGTTTTTATGTTTATCTTGAAATGTGTTGTTTGCTTTGTGTTTTTGCATTACTTCCATAATTGATATATTGTTTTAGCTGTTTACACGGCCCCCTGTGAAAGTATTACCAAAAATTTGATGATCAGCCAAATTTAAATTAGAAAATTAAGTGTTTAATGTGTTTAGAAGAACTTATTGCTGATCCAAATTCAAAACCTTAGTGATAAACTTTAAGCCAATCAGGAGCCAAGTGAGAAAGTGATTATTGTGACATAAAGAGATATTCAATAATTCTTTGATGCATGTATGCTAATTAATCTGATTGGCTTGTTATTTTGCCATTGTGCATCATTGTTGCTGTGGCAGGTTATTAGTGGACTAGTGCCCAATCAGCTTCTGGGTTAGCACTAGTCCATCAAAGAATAATCAAATGTTTCTTTATGTCACAACAATCACTTCCTCACTTGGCTCCTGATTGGCTTAAACTTTATCACTAATGTTTTGAATTTGGATCAGCAATAAGTTCTTCTAAACACAATAAACATATAATTTTCTAATTTAAATTTGGCTGATAACCAAGTTGTTGTTAATATTTTCACAAGGGGCTGTATAAAGTGCTAAAAATAACTATGTTCTGTATCTAGATACACAATATGGTAAACATATGTTTTATAGAAATAAGCTGAACATAAAGAATAAAATTGACTATAAACAAAGAGAAACTAAATAATTGAAATTTAAGATAAAGATAATATAAATAGAAAATGTTTGGCAACAGGAAGTTTATTTTGAGACAGGAGGAGTGATGCCTACTAGGCAGAATAGCACAGGAAAGAAGGTGTAGAGGCAGTGCTAGCCTGGGGGTCTGGGATTGGGTGGGTAGAGCTGGTAGGTGGGGGTTAGTGGTGGCAGGGGTAGAGGCAGATGGATTTTGCATGATGGTTGCCATATACCGCTGGTGGTATTCCTCATCAGTCATTGTCTTGATTAGCTGGTAGATGGCTGTGGCAGGGGGTGAGAGGCGCTTGCCCTTCTGTGATTGGTTACCCATATTCACATGTAAAACCATCTGCACAAACAATTCAGCCATCATTTGACAACTAAAGAGAGAATTGTGGCCAAGGACCCCAAAATAGAGATTGTTGAAAGCCTGTGGGTGGCGCTCCTGGACTATGTCTTTAATTTTGAAGAATATGACATCAGCCAGATGGATGTCAGCATGACCAGTAGGGTAGACTGAGACCTGATGCCTGTGTTGCTGGATAACCTCAAGGGCAGTGGAGCTATTCTTCATATGGTGGCTCAAGAAACCCCAATAGATGGAATTTGAGCTATCTCAGAAGTCAAGCAATTCACCAAGCATATGGCTGTACTTGTAGCCATTGGTGAAATCAGGGTTTATCCAATAATATACAAAACCTTTGGCCAAAACAGCCAGAAACACACCAATTAATGTCCCCCTCTTGACCTTCTTCCTTCAATTCTTGGTGGCGGCTCTTCCTTGCTTGCCAAAATTGTCAAAAGCTATGGATAGCTTATAGTAGGAGATGAGCATGATGTCATCTGATAGACTTTTCAAGCATTGGACCAGGGTGGATTCAATAGCCTGATCATATGGGGAATCCTCAGCACTATTCCATTGGTTGCCACCAGAATTGGCCAACACCCTTGTTGAGCAACTTGGGTTATTGCTGGTATGTTCAAAGGCATATTGATAGATCTTAACCTTGCCAATGTACTCTACCTAATCCTATGCAAGAGCACTGCAGACTACAATAGAATAGAACTTTGAAGATAATTACGTTCATTGAAACTGGAGTATAATCTAGCCAGCGGCTGCAATCCATCCAGGTGTAACTAAGAACTTGTTGTTATCCTTTCAGGTTTCTGTATCAATATAATATGCAACAACCCTTGTTTTTGTGCTTTCAGACAGTTCTCAGTGGTTATCTTTGCAATAGGTCCATCTTTGCTGGCTGCACCTATCCTGATTGGTTGTCCTTGGCATGTGTGCTGCTACTGGCCTTAGCAAGGCGTACATGGCACTTCAGCTACAGCCTACACTCTTCTTGAGCTAGCCTACTGTCATTTATTGATTGGCTGTATCTTACATGCCTATTCTTGCGCTGGGAAACTATGCCGTATTTGGTTGATGCTTAGAAATGGTCCCTGTTCAGTCCTCTTACATTGGAAGGTAGAATTCCAGTATTCTGTTTCCAGGGCTTAATCAGTGGTCCTTATCTGGCTGGCAAGCCTTCTTCTTATTAATGAAACAGGTTGAGTTTAGGATTATACACCGTATAATAGCAGACTTGATCCAATATCAACTTGTGGATTATCTGCTGTGTAATACTGACCCAAACCAATAAGGAACTGATTATACACCGTGTTATGCTGATCCAAACTCAGTATTTCCTAGCCCTATGTGCATCACTTGTTTGATATACTTGTATACACCTATCAGGCTGGGTGGGACTGAGTTGATGCAATGTCCAATATGATGGAATGAGCAGTATACAATTGATGATTTAGTGATTACATGCTGTGTAATCAATGATAAACACTATATTGGCTAACGTTTATACAGTGTATAATCATTATATCATTTAAAATAAACTAGTAATATACAGCATATAATCACTACACGTTGGAATGATGATCTGTGATAATATGGCGTATAATGTTACATCTATCATAATAAATCAACAATTATATGGTGTATAATTGTTGCATCTATTGTAATATACTAACAATTACATGGCATATAACTGCCATATCAATTATAATAAACTAATGATTATACGACGTACAATTACTACACTTAATATAATGATAACCTAGTGATAATACAGCGTGTAACTGATAAAGATCTGTGTGCAATATTTAGCCTGATCATTTGTGGCCAATCAGCCTAATCTCACAACCCTGATTAAAGACACTTTGCCATACATCCAGAGCTGCATTATGCGCTTGGAAACTCATATGTAATGGTGTACAAGTTGTTTCTGGACTTGGGTTAGGGGAAGCTTGGGTTCCTGGTACAGGAGATTGAGCATTATTGGGTATGTCTTGTTTATCTGGGACTCTGGGACCTTATTGGGCTTCTTGTCTGTCCCAATCAAATTCCCCTTATTCATCAGGTTGGTAAATTCCCACATGACAGTAGCCTGGGTGAATTGTAATTGGCTGGCTATCTGATCCCAGGACAGACCCTGCATATTCAGTTTCACAATTTCCTGAAGAATCTGAGCAGTAATGATTCTGCGTTTGGGGAGCTGAAGCCTGATTGGCTATAGGGGGTAGATTGGCTTGTGGCGGGAAGTTGTTCCAAATTAAGATTGTCATCCTGATTGGTTGGTTGACAAGCAGCTTGTGCAGGGGTGGGTACGGGAGCAGGGGCAGAGCTAGACACTAAGTGACTATTGAACAAGTCAAAGCCATATGGGTCAGGGGTCAGATACAGGTCAGCTTCCTTGGTATCCGCCTCAAAGGCTTGGGTGTAAACAGGTGCCTCCATGTTCTGAGTCTCACCTTCATTGAAACTGGCTTGGCTGCTGCTGGCTTGTTTGCTGGCGCTGTTGAAAATGTTGCTAGTAAAACCATTGGACAATAAAACCTAGGATAAAATCACTAATAGTAGAAGTTTAAAATCATATGATTTATTTTTATTGTTATCACAAGTGCATATTTGGAAAGTTCTCAAAACCATTTTACACAAATCAGGATCCATGAAAATGAATAAAATGTCTTTGTTCCTAAATTGGATAGCTGTTGATAGTCTGTCAAACTGTTATACTTCTATTTTAGGCTGCCCATACTACACATCTTGTGTAACTTCATTTTGTTTTGTGTTTGTGAAATCTCACTTCTAGATTTCTCTAATTTTGTTTCATTTTAGTCCTTCTGTTGGTGGCTCATATGAATCCTGATTGAATTATGTTATATTCTGGAACAGCATCCATCCATCTCACTTGCTATGTCAGTTTATTTCCTTTGTGGTTTGAACTACACTGCTTGATGTTTGATATAATTCTGTATAATTTATTGTTGTAACTGTGCTGTTTTAGCAAAGTTACAAGGGGAAAAGTATTTAGAAACCAGATCATATTCTTTATTGAAAGATATGGATTATATAGTCACTGTGTATTGTGGATAGTAGGAACATGATAGTGTTGATCACACAGTAGGATGGTGAAGGGGGTGGCTTGATCCTTGTAATGAGTCAAGAGTCAAAACAAGATATCCACTGTAGGAAATCAGCTTCTGTTCATGTTTTTCTATTTGGAAATTTAAGTTGGCTTCCTAACTTGGCTTCAAGTGGCTGGATAATTGGATTGCGGGTCACAAACCCGCTTACTCGGAACCTTGCTGGTGGATCAAGCCTGCTGTTTTGACAGTATTAATGATATTTTGTTTATTATTTGAAATTTTGCCAGTTCACCAAAAATACTTGTATTATTTAATTCTTGAATCTTGTCTGACTTGGAGTTTGCTTAAATCTGAAATCATTTTTTTTAAATCTAAAGTTTTTTGTTTGTTGCCATAGCTTTTTAAAACTACTGTATAAGAGACAGGAGATTGAATAATTCTTACATAATCTTGAAACTACAACAATTTTGAGATATTTTTTAGTTTCAATAACAATTTTTGAATTCCAAAGGACAAATCAACACATTTATTAAAAAATTTAAGTATATAAATATGTATTTTTCTCTGGCTTAGCTGATGTAGTCTATATTCAAAACCATAAATACTCTTTTTTAACTCAAATATGTATGTTTGATTTAGTTTGTCATATAATTTTTGCTTTCAACATGTTTATATTTTTTATTGTACATCTAAAATAATTTTTTATACTATTAGATGCTACTTATCAGCTTATAATTTTTACTTTTTAGCAGTATCGGAGCTAGTTGTGGACATCTTATAAACCAATTTAATATTTTTCTTAATGGATGGGTACAATTTTACTAGCATATTTCTCTTTTAATTTCTTAGCAAAGAGATAATAAATAAAAGCTATCTTAATTAAAATTCTTTTTTTTTAAAAATTAACAATACTTTTAACTTTTTAGGGGATTTTTTTTGTAAGTAGCAACAAAAGAGCTTTTAAGGTATAGATCTTTATAATAATAAGACAAATGCTATCAAAATAAAAGCATATATTGACTTTTTTATCTAAGCTTTATAGTTAGTTTCATATCTTTTAAAGTTGTAAAGTTGAGATTTTTTTGAAATTATGCTAGTTGGATCAAAAATGAAAAAAGTTGCCAAAAAGATTTTTTAACTCTAAAAAATAAAATAAGCTAAGTATAAGTCTTGAAAAAAATTCATTTGTTAGTTCCTGAGTATTCATATGTAGTTTTTGGCAGTAAAACTTTGCAAAAAAGACAATAAGATAATCTTTTAAAACCAATAAGTCAAAAAAAGTAAATTAATTAAGATAGCTAATAGATAACTTCTAGTAAGTGAAATGGGTTATATTAATATTTACCCAAAGAAAAACATTTTTTATGATAGTTGGATAAAAATGGTTGAAAAATAGTAGATAGAATACTGATTAAAAATACTTACCCTAACTAAGATTTTCTAAAAAAAACTTACCTAACCCAAGATCATCTTAAAGCCAAAATCTTGAGGTTTAAATTTAGGTTAGTAAATCTGAAATTTGAAAAAAAACATCCTACCCATAAGCAGCTTTAGGTTGAAAACTAAGGTTAGGTAGTTGGAACAAAGTTCTTACCAAACCCCAAGATCTGCTATAGTAAAAACAGGGCATTTTTTAAAGAAATGTTAGAGAATAGCAAAAAACTAACTTACCAAACCAAAGTATTGAACAGGGCAAAAATCTGGAGTTTTTAATTTAAGTTTGTAAATTAGCAAAAAATAAAAAATATGAACCCCAATAATTACTTCTGGGAAAATAAAGGGGATTCTAAATCTAGATAAGCTTTTTAATAAATGAATTAACAGCCACAAGATCTGCTGCAAACTAAGCTCATCTAAAAGAATTTGAAGGGTAGTAGTTTTTTTGAAATTAGTTGCCTGAAATTCAGCTTAGTTAAAAAAATTAGTGATTCAAAACATTACTTACCATTTCCCAATTAGCTTCAGGGCAAAAATCTATGCTTTTTAATCTAGGTTAGTTAATTTACTAAAAAAGCTTACCTAACCTTTATCTGTTGTGGACAAAGTCCATCTAAAAGGAAATGAAGGTTAGTAGTTTATATGAAAAGCTTATCTGAAATGCAGCTGAGATTTAAATTTTGAATTGACTTAGTTTTTTTTTAAAAAATTGATAGTTATCTTTCTAAAGTATATGGTTAGCTTCAAAACTTTTAAAAATAAAGCTTACCTTTAATATGCTTGATCTACTATGCTTAAAACAGTTAGTTTAATATGTTATTTCAAAGCTTACCTTTCTGATTGAAATGAATCTCTAGTATAAAGAAGTGAAAAAGTTTGTATTGTTTTTAGTTGTACTTACCTTGCTTAGCAAGCTACAATCTTATCTCCTAAGCTTAAAATTATCCAATTGTAGTGGATTATGGCATCTTACTTTCCAATTATTATTAGTAAATTTTTAAATTAATTTTTCAATGACTTACTTAATAGAATACCAAATTAATTTACATTCATTTAAATAAATATATACTTTAATTCAAACTGCTGCAGGTAGAGATGCTGTGGGACACTGCCAAGTGTCCCACAACTCCTTCTGCAGCAACATCAAGTATCAAAACTTTCCTATTCAATAGGCAAAATAGATAACATTGCTGGCCTTTTTTGGATGTAAAAATTGGAATGATTTTCTAACCAAAAACATAGTAAAAAGCCTGCTCTGGGACAAGAATGGTCTATACTAGACAAGCATGGTGTGGCAAGCAGGATGCCAAAAAAAACAAAGCTGAGCTACGCCTGCTTTTCCCTTTTACAGCATCTTGTCTGGGTACGTGTCCAGGTATCCTAGCTGAAAGCCTTTTTTAATTCAGTGGTCTTCTAAAATCTTTATCTTATATTCTAGTTAGTAAAAGAAAAGATGTGTTAGGAAGGCTGCAAAAAGAGAAAAGCTGTACTACTCTCAGCTTCACAATTTTATGGCAGCCTGCTGGTATGTTTTTCTCTTTTATAGCTGGTAAAAAGCATTTAATGATGGCAGCCTGCTGGTATGCGTTTCTAGTCCATAGCTAGTAAGAACTATGATTAAAGATGGGCGTGAAGTTATATATTTTGGACTTTAAAAATTTAGGCTTTTTAATTATCTTTATCATAAATCTTTTTAGTGAAATCCCATGGATGATGGCAGCCTGCTAGTATGTGTTCCTGGTCTCATACCTAGTAAAAAGCTGTTAAAGATGTAGCCTCCTTATAGTTTCTTGGCACAGTAGTTTTCAAACCTGTTTAGATAAACATATATTAGTCAGTTTAGACCACATAGGTTCAGTCACAGAGCAAATTTCAACTTGGTAAATCTAAATAGAAGATAATTTCACAGAAAATGTGAGCTATTTGGTAAAAATGTCCAGTGATACAATAGCCTACTCAAACTGGGGACAAATATATAATGATTCAACAACAAGTATACCAAACAATAGAACACATGAGTTTCAATCACAGAAACCATCTACTATGTTTTCTATGTTTTTGTGAACACGTGAAACTCAGTCACAAAATTTACAAACCTGATCCAACAAAAAACCCTAATAGCAGCTGAAACAGACAACATAAATATCAAATATCAAAGTGCATGAACGAATCTATAATACTGTTACCAACTTGTCCTAATTAAGAATGTCATCTAGAATAAAAAAGGAACTAAATATTCTGAGTGTCTTTTTTGGGATTATAATTAATAAAAAGATCAAATTTACCCAAACATATCAGTAACAATGCACATTTACAACCAAAAATAATTAATATAGAAATTTAAAACCTAATTTGAAATAAAAAGTAGTGACTATAAGCTTTCATGCTACTATATATAGAGAGATAAAAATTAAAATAAATAAATTTTATAGATAAACTGATTTTGATTTTAATTTATTTTTATTCCAAAATGGACACATTCCAACAACAGAGCCAAGGAGCCAAAGGAGTATGCCGCGGATGTGGACGCCCTTGTGGGTCAAAAAATTGAGTTGGTGCAACACAAATACCAACTTAGGAAGAAGATGGGAGAGGAGAGTTCAATAATAAGGTTGCACTGACATAACCAGCTCAAGGGGCACAGAGTGCAAGGGCACACAGCATAAATCCCAGGGTCCAGAAGCTGACTAGAAAATACACAAAGGTCACCACAACCAAAACAGTAAATGATGTCACCACTGAGATGGTGTCCTATGTATATGACCCGTATACCTCCACAATGGTGTTCCAGCCACCATTCTGGAGAAGGCAAAGCCTGTCATTGACACTAGCTACAAGCCCTATGTGAGTGACAGCAACCAAGAAGACATTGAGGAGCCCAAGTATTTCCAAACTACAAATGGGCATAAGGTGCTTAAAAAGATTGCTACATTCTATAGTCAGGTGCTTATGCCCTTTGTTGTTCCCAATCCCAATGAGTTGACTCCTACTGCCAAAAAGGCCAAGGACCACATTATCCCTAATTCTACCCACAAGACCTTTCTGAGACTCATGAAAGAGACACCAGACTACAAGAAGGCCATGGCCATCATTGATATTTTGGTAAAATCTGTGCACAGGCTCCACACAACCTACCTGAAAACAGGTGACATTCTCCTTTTGGAGAAATCAAAGTGCAAACCAGTCCAATTGGTTAAGGAACACTTGTGGGCCATCCAATAGTGGATCAAGCAGATCTGCCATCTTGAACAGGAAAATATTCAGTCAGGATTGAGTCCACTTTTGGAATTAAGGCCTCAATTTCCGCATGCTATTGTGTTATGAAAATTTTGAGATTCTCCTGGAAAAAGCTCGGAGTTTCTCTCTATAACTGCAATAGCCCAAACAATATTGTTTACTGCTAGAAATACACCAAGACATACACTGCACTGAAGGAGAAAGTGACAGTAAAGTTATAATACATTGACAAGCCCTTCTTTGTGTCCTCCATGAGAAATGAATATGGCTACATCCCAAAAGGCAAAAAAAACAGCATGTCTTGGTGTGCAGCTATCTGGTCTGTTGCCTACTCAATGGTAGCCCTTCTTGGTCCCTTTAGAATAGAGCTATACCAGATGATCAATGGTTTCCATAATAGTGGGATCTTTCTGGAATTTTTCTGATTGGTTTGGAAGCACCTCTGAGTAACCAGTTCAGGTGTCACCAATGTTATTGTATTGGATAATGTTGGGCTCTACAAGGTGGCTGATATTCTTGCAGAATCCCAGGGGATTGAGCCTGGTGTGAAAATTGTCTCCCAAAAATTGGCCACATCCAATTTGCGCCTGCTATTCCTCAACCCAATCAAGGAGGTCTTTGGGTGGCTCAAGCAAGTAGTCAAGAAAGGGACACCACCTGGGACCAATAATTTGTTCAATTTGCTGCAGGTTGGTATCCATACCCTCTCAGCTGAAACCATGGCTGAATTCTATGGCCACACTTATTTATTTCTCCCTGTGTGCCTCTCCAGGCAGCCAATCAATCAAAGGCTTTGCTATTTCAAATGTTTTTCTTTTGCATTTTATTTTTTAATATCTGTTTTTATTTAGTTTAATGTGTATTGACATTCTTTCTGTGATTCTGCGTGTATACTGTCAGGTATAATAAAAATTAACAAAGCAAAGCCAAATGAATTAATGAATGAATAAATAAATAAATAAATAACACACAAAGATTTTATGTTTTTATATTATAATTTTATTTAAGTTAGTTTATTTTAACGTTCTTTATATAATAACAATTGTATACTGTCATGTATATTAGAAATTAACAAAGCAAAGAAAGATGAATGAATGAACAAACAGAAAAATTTATTTTTATTATGTAAATATTTGTTGAATATTAATGGTTTGATTAGAGTAGATTTTAAAGAAATTATAAATAAAAAAATTAAAAAACTTATTTAGGTTTTGAGCTTTATTGGGAGTATGAGCAGCAGAATTTTAGGACTTGATGTTGAAATAAACTAGAAATTTCTATTGCCAAAGCTTATGATGAAATTGCTCCTTTACTATATAGATTGTGGCAACTTGAGTACAGGAGCACTATGATACAATTGGTCAGGAGGATTTTTTCAGGTGGAGCTGCCATCCCATATGTGGCGGCAAGAATAACTGCATCCTGAATAACATGCTTGATTGAGCTGTACCCAGGGGCAATTTTTTCCTCTAGTTTTGTCTAATTTCATCCAGCATTATTATTACATCAGACGGGTTGTGTACTTCTGCTTTAATCCCCATCATTACAACAAGACCTAGGTAAACAATTAAGTGAAGTCTCTGCCCTGTTTGCAGGGCAGAGAACTCAAAAAATTTATTGTATAGGGTACTGACTTTATTTTTAAAGGCCATGGTGGCAGATGTTTTTTCCATTGTTTTTGGTATACCAGTCTTGTTTGAGCACCAGGAGGCCCCAAAGTCTTCAAGGATGCCTACTACTGCAGGCATGACAGCAGCAGAACTATAGCTAAGTTTTGTTATTTTTCATTAATTTTTTATAGGATATGTGATAGTGTGTTCTTGGTTGGGTAACAGAAACTTACTTCTTCTTGTCCTCTTTCCATCTTGAGTAGGTTTTTGTATGGCATAGTTTGGATGAAATCCCAGACAAGCATGACAAAGAGCTTGGTGAAGCAAATATCCAGAATGTACTGGTCAAGTTGCAGGTTGGGGGCCACAGCCAAAGCCAAGACCTGCCATTTGATGTTGTCTTTCTTTGGTTAGAGTGATATAAGTTGTTTTGTTTCATAGGATATTTTTTTAATTTATCATCTCAGAGGCGGCGGCTGGCATCAGTACCAGCTGACGCCCTATGTGGAGGATGTAGTTGCTGTAGAATAATTGCAATATGTAGGGTCTTAGGTACTGGCGGACTTCTCCTTTGGTTTCTTTTATAAATAAAAATTTTTTAAAATCTTTTTTATTTATCTGATGTTTTATTTTTTACCTTCTTCTATATGTTTACCTGTTGCCCCTTGACAGGGGCTGCTTCACAAGACTTGTCACTAGTTGGTTGCTGGTCTTCTGTTAGTTTCTGTTTCTATTTAAGTTGCTCAAACATCTTGGCATCCTTTGACCACACCTCAGTGGTGGCAAACCCCTGTGGCTTGAACTGTAGGTTGGAAAAAACACATTTTTGTACATTTAGGAGCCTGGTTGCAAGTTTGGTGGTAGTATTGGGTTTCTTCTTCTTCACAGCCTTTACAATAAGTTTGTCTAGTTTGTTGCCTTCTAACACCACCTGCTTCAGCATGTCCTTCACCTTTATATTGACCTCCTTGAGCACGTCTGTTGTGAATACTGCTATTCACCATGTATCAATTTTGCCTTTGGTGGGCCATTTTGAAGACAAATCTCTTGATTTTGCTTTTGTCTCTCAAAATGAGTTGATGACTGAATCAGGAAATACAATTATTTGGTTTCTTGATTCTGCGCAACTCACTTGCCCCACTCATGCTGGTGGCAAGTGATCCTACCGTCCTGGTAGTGTTTTGTGGTATTCCCAACCACTATATATTCCATTTCACATTCACCAATAAAAATTAAGTTCTATTCACATTTTTATTGTTGTGTCTTCAGTACTTCCGCGCCTCTCTCTAGCCACAGCTAGTAGAGACTATTCTTCCAGGGCCGCAAGGTAAACACATAGCCTTCCCTGTCATCTAACCAAGACTTAGTGCAAATCTAATCCTAAGGTTAGGATTTCCTGTTGTGTGTCTGTGCTGCGCCTCAGAACACAAAAAAAATGGTGCTCACTACAGGGGCTGTAAGCCCCTTGGCTATCCCTTTTGCATCCACGTTTTCAGATCTTTTGCCTCTGCCTATAAAAAAGTCAAATTCACCTGAAATTACTAGCCCTCCTATATAGGAAGATATTGCCAACCAGCCTATGACCCTACTGTACTGAACCTTGGGAATGGTCCCTGCCTAGTTGCTTATCCCATGGGTACCCCTGACTTAGAGCAAGTCATGTCAGTAGCCCTTGGGATAGCCCATGAAGGAGCCATCCCTTGTCTTCAGCTGCAGTTCAGTTGGGATGAATACTATGAATTAATTGTGGCTCCTCAATTTCCATAGCATCTCCTCTCAGCGGCTGGCTATACTGAACACTTACTATTGTCCTTTGTGCAGCCTGCCTTGGCCCACCATCAAATGGTGTTGGGGCTCCACGTCCAAGAAATCTCGTCTCTGTAAGCAGCAGTTACTCATCACTGGGACCAGTTTTCTGCCTACCAACAGTGGATCCATTCCCTGTTTTCCTTGGTATCTGACAATCAGCGCAACTCTGTTACCTCCCAGACCCGTTTGGTTAACTCTATCAAACAAATGCGCCAGTTCATCCCCAAATATGTGAGAGAGCGTCTACACAAGTTTCATCATCTAGAACAACCCTGCAAACTCAAGTAGATTCCACTTTAAACGCTTATCTCACCAACTTCAAACAACTTGTGCAACAGCTCAATGCATTTAGCATGTATTCATTTGAGAAACTACAGCAGGTAGCGGACTTTGTTGCTAACAGCCTTAATGAACTCAGTGTGGAGTTTGATCAAGAGAGAGCTGCCACTGCTGCTGCTATAGCCAAACTCCAGAGTCAAGTGAATGAATTAGCTACACCCAAGCCAGATGTTCCGCCCTCTCACTCTTCTGATGACTTGGCAGATTAAGAGCAGAGAATATGGGACACTATTTGAGAGCTACATACAACTACTTGTAATCAGGGACGTCCTGCTGAGGCTCCTCAACCTGATCCCCAGGTGCTTGAGTTGACTGCTCAAGTTGCAGAGCTACAGCAAGAACTTGCCGCCCTATGTGAGATGATGGCAACTGCTGCTAGTCCAGTTGGGGTTGTTGACAAAGATGGTTGCTGCCCTGGCTACCAGGAGCTCCTCAAATTCAATGTTCTAGGGAACTAATTGCCCTAGCTAGCAAGGTGGATCAATTGAAGCAGGACCAATCTGAACTGGATAGAGATGTACAAGAGATGAGTGAATTGATTGACTCTGTGAATGACAGGTTCTCCCCTTGCCTCTCAGTGGGGCCATCCCTTACTTCTTGACTGGCTGAGCTCTCCACAATAGTGACCACCCAAGGTCAACGCTTAGATGCTACTGCACAACAGACCACTCAAACTGTCAATATGGGTGCCCGCACTGTTGAGACCCTGACTACCCTTGAAGAGAGTGTTTATCAGCTATGGGCTAGACAGCCCCCTCTGAATCCAAAGCAGAATATCCCCGCATATAAACATACTCAATAGCAACAATGGTAGTCCAACTCCCAAAGCACACTTCAAGCCTACCTTTAAGCAAGTCTTTGACCCCAGAACCTCGACCATTGCAGCTTTCCTAACTATCTACAAAACTGCCATGAGACAAGCATCAGACAAAGTTAAGAAAGAAAATATTCTAACCTGTTTACATCTTACTTGCCAAGAGGTGGTGGTGCCTGAACTACTCACCATTGAGATGTGGGAAGATATGAAGCAGCTTCTGATTGACAAGTTTGGTGGTGACCTTATCCTGAAAGTAAAAAAGGATGCTTTTATGCATATTGCTTTCAAGCCTAAAGAGACGCTAGCTGAGTTTGCAGACAGATTCTACATGGAAGGACAGCAACTGATAACAAGCAGACAATTGACAGCCCATGAAGCTTACATGGTTTGCGCTCAAGCTCTCAAGGTTAACCAGCTTCTGTGCCTTCACTTCAAAGCCCATAGGGCTATCTTTCCTCCATGAAGAGCATAAAGATGCTGTTGCAGGACATGCACCTTACCCATTCTGGAGCAGTTGTTAGGGAAGGTCAAGCTACTTCTAACTCTGGTTTGTCTTTCCGTGGTCCTTGCATTATTACCATGAACTTTCAAAATCCTCCTTGGCGCCAGGGTTGCCACAACTGTGGTCAGATAGGTCATCATTCTCAAGTCTTCACCAACCCACGGGTTGAAGGAGCTGATCCAAAAGAGCAGGCGGGAAAAGAGCAGTCAACCTAGAGGCAGAGACGCTCTTGGTTGACAATTCTTTTCAGTCTCTTTCAATACCTCCCTCTATATCTGACTCCAAGCCTGCTGATAATGAGGCTCCTCCTATCCTCCTCTTGTTCCACAATATCTCTGATGACTCTGACCTGGATGACTCTGGTATTGATGATGCCAACGCATATGGGTACTCTGTACTGGCTGTTCCTGAAACCATTACAGTCCCCTATAAGTTGCAATCAGGAAAGACTATAACTACTGCTAAGCCTTTTCCTGAAGCCAAAGAAGTTGTCTCTTGCCCTTACCTCACTCAGGCTAAGAGGTCCCCCGTGCTAGTGAAGTTGTCAGAAGAAGCTGCCAAGGTTGCTGACGCTGTCTTCAAGAATGTATCTGTTTTTCTCCCTCTCCAAACTGTTTATAAGGAGTTCCCAGGATTAAGATGCATGATTGAGAAGTGGGATAAGGAACTAGCAGAGGCTCAATATATCTTGGCTGTCCTTCCACCCTTTGGTTGCACTACCACTTGAGTAGAGATATACATTCAAAAAGTGAAGATCAAGACTGTTTTAGACACTGGCTTGCCAGTCAACGTTGTCTCCTCCAAGCTTGTGAAGAAACTCAAACTTGCCCCTGACCTTAATTATCACCAGTTGTATGGTACGGCTGGACTGTCTATGACCTGTGCCATAGGGGCGTACTCCGCTCTACCCATGCAGTTTGGCAAGCTTCTCCTAGCTGCACCAGCAGTTGTCTTGGAAAACAAGAGTTACAATCTCTTATTTGGCACTCAGTTCTTTAGGGAATGCAATAGGATCATCAATTTAAAGGATGACTACCTCTCTATTATGGGATAAAAAATCTCTCTGATCTTTGAAGAGCTGGTTAAAGCTCTTGGGAAACGTCTCAAGACATGTGCCTTGGAATATCCCACTGAGGTGTTCAACCTCAAATATTGCACCCACTCTTCAAACATGAAATCTCCACCCATGGCTTGTCCTGCGTCTGAAGGGATCCCTCTCCTAGCCACGTCCGCTGTCACCATCTCCCTTGGCTCTCAGGCCATCCTAGACTACCAGATATTATATGAACTACCTGAACAAACCTTCTTGGAGTTGTACTCCCCCTCATTAGGGTGCAACAAACCTTATCTCTGTCCTGGAATCCTAGATGTCTCCCATAAGGACCCTGTTCAATTGTTGGTAGCCAACCTGACTGCACTCCCCATGACCGTGTCTAGGGGGCAGGTTGTTGGATATGGCAAGTTGTTGAGCGCTCCTGATGTCCTGTCTCTTCATCCCTTTGGCACATTCTAAGATTTTAACCTACCTGAGGATGAACCCCAAGTCTTATCCGTGTTCACTCCGCAAGACTTTTCACAACTGTCCCCAGTTCAACAGAAAGAGGTGCTAGACTTGCTAGACCAATTTTCTGACATCTTTGCTAAGGACAGTACCAACTATGGGTTAGCCAAAGGCGTTATCCATCAGATTGACACTGGCAACGCTCCCTCCTTCTGTACTAAACCATATTGCCGCAGCCACGTGGAGGACGCCCAGGTGTCTAAAGAGCTCAAACAACTGCTAGATGCTGGGCTACTGGTCCCTTCCAAAAGTCCTTGGGCTTCTCCCTTGCTCATCTTGAAGAAGAAGGATGGAGGTCATTGTATTGTGATGTACTATCAACACTTGAATTCCTTAACCAAGAAGGACTCTTACCCCTTGCCATGTATTGATGATGCTCTCCAACGTCTTGGAGGCTCTAAGTTTTTCTCCACAATGGATCTGACATCTGGATACTGGCAATTTGATCTGTTGCCTGATTATTGCCAAAAATCCGCGCTCATTACATCTGAAGGGCTTTTTGAGCCTACTTGCATGCCACAGGGACTCTGCAATGCCCCAGCCACCTTCCAAAGGGCCATGGACTCCATCCTCCGCGACTTGAAGTTGTTGTTTGTCCTAGTATACTTGGATGATATAACAGGTTTAAGCACTACTTTCACCAACTACCTGGCTCATCTCAAAGAGGTGTTCCTAAAGATTTGGGAAGCTGGCCTCAAGCTAAAACCTTCCAAGTGCGCCTTCTTCAAAGAGCATCTTGAATTCTTGGGCCATGAAGTAACCCAGACAGGGATTTGCCCAATGACTAAGAAGGTTGAGGCCATTGAAAAAATGCTTCTACCCACCAACCCGCAAGAGGTACAAGTCTTTCTAGGGATGATGGGCTACTAAAGACAGCTTATCCCTGACTTTGCCAATACTAGTGAACCTTTATTCCAACTGTTATGTAATGTTCCTTTTGAATGGACCTCCAGTCAGCAGCAAGCCTTTGAGACCCTTAAACAAAAACTCAAAGAGGCTCCCATCCTAGTGTATCCTGACTATGACAAGGAATTAATCCTATACACTGATGCTAGCAACCTAGTTATTGGGGCTATCTTGGCTCAACTAGATGATGAGGGTGTGGATCACCCTGTGGCTTATACTTCCTGTGTCCTAAACAAGCATGAGAAAAACTACAGCGTCACAGAAAAAGAGTGCCTTGCCATGTTGCATGCAGTCAAACAGTTCCAACATTATGTGTATGGTACCCATTTCACAGTTGTCACTGACCACGCTTCACTTAAATAGTTACAATAACTTAAGGAGCCAGAAGGGCGCTTAGCTAGATGGGCCCTACTTCTGCAAGGTTACAACTTCACTGTGATCCACTGCCCTGGGATTCAACATCAGAACGCTGATAGGCTATCCAGAATGCCCATTCTTGCTTTACATCCTGAAGAGGCTGACCAGTTGTATGAACTAATTGGATACCCTTCTTATTGGGAAAGTGAAAAGAAGAGGTCCAACTGGCTTTGTCCAAGCTATCCAAAGATACCCTCATATGCAACAATCAACTCTTAAAAAGATACAAGATCAGTATCTGACCTATGTACAACCCAGTCTTTGCCTCTTGTTGGTGTCACAAACTCACAAAGAGACTGGGCATGGAGGCATCACTAAGACTTTTTACTGGCTTCAAAACAATTACTTCTGGGAAAACCTTTTCCTGCTAATCCCAGACGTCATAGCTAGTTTCCACAACTGCCAGCTTCAAAGACCTTGAGCTGCTGCCCTCAAATTCAAATTAGTTCCCCCTCAACATGATTTTCATACTGTCAGCATTGACGCAGTAGGTCCTCTCCCCTGTTCACGTTCTGGGTGTCTCTTTATCCTGATTGCTGTTGATCACTTCAGCAAGTGGGTAGAGGCTTGTCCTACAAAGGACATCACGGCTAAGAAAACTGCTGTTTTCCTGTTACAAGATGTTTTCTACTGCCATGGCTGTCCTCAAGTGTTGCTCTCAGATAATGGGACCAACTTCAATGCCAAGCTGGTAACCTCTGTTATCAAAGCTTTAGGGTCCCACCAGTCTTTCTCTGCCCCCTACAACCCTTCTACCAATGGGGCAGTTGAGCGTGCAAATTCAACACTAGTCTTCATTATGAGAAAGCTTACTTACTCTGATGCTGCTAATTGGGACCTATACTTACCTGCTGCTCTCTTTGTGTATCACCTTACCAAGCATTGTGTCACTGGGTACTCCCCTTTGCTATGATGTATGGGCAAGAGGCTACTACCCCATTGCTTTTCTCTGATAAGGCCATGAATCCTGATGACCACATCAAGGATCTAGTCAACCACATAATTGATATAAAGGCCACTGCCTACACTTCTGCATACAAGACTAAGATGCTTGAACTTTCTCCAAATAATGCTAGACGCTACCCCTTGCCTGAATTTGATGTTGGCAACCATATTATTTACTACCAACATAGAGTAGGTGGGTGCGTGCATAAGCTGGACACACTGTGGATTGGTCCTCTGGAAGTGACCTTCAAACAAGGGTCTGAGTACACTGTGAAGCTCCTCTCCAGTGGTTGTCCTTTTGCTTGAGTGTATGTCAAGTTCCTCTGCAAAAACCACCCCCCTAAGGCCAATCTAGGGGAGGACAATGCCGTGAATACCGCTATTCACCATGTATCAATTTTGCCTTTGGTGGGTCATTTTGAAGACAAATCTCTTGTTTTTGCTAATGCCTCTCAAAATGAGTTGATGACTGAATCAGGAAATACAATTGTTTGGTTTCTTGATCCTGCGCAACTCACTTGCCCCACTCATGCTGGTGGCAAGTGATCCTACCGTCCTGGTAGTATTTTGTGGTATTCCTAACCACTATATATTCCATTTCACATTCACCAATAAAAATTAAGTTCTATTCATATTTTTATTGTTGTGTCTTCAGTACTCCTGTGCCTCTCTCTAGCCACAACTAGTAGAGATTATTCTTCCAGGGCCGCAAGGTAAACGCATAGCCTTCCCTGTCATCTAACTGAGACTTAGTAAAAATCCAATCCTAAGGTTAGGATTTCCTGTTGTGTGTCTGTGCCGCGCCTCAGAACACAGCAATGTCTCTTACCTTTAGATTGGCCTCCTTGATTTTAGCCACCACTTTGTCCAACTCCTTGATCATTGCCTTCAATTACAACATGTTTTCCTTGTTCTTATCCCAACCTCTTTTATACCAATAAAAATATCCCTTTAAAAATGTCTGTTCTATTGCATATAATAGAGATTTAATAAATACATCTGATTTTAATTATGAATTTTTATTAGCTTTAAGTAATACTGTAAATTCAGAGCCTGAACGTAAAAGTGCAGGATTGTCAAATCCTTGGTTCAAATTTCAAATTACTTTTGCAGGTGTCAGAAAATTGCGGACCATGGTATTTTATCATCCACCAGATGATATCCTAAGTCTTCTAACATTAGGAAAGTACAGAGAACCTGTGACTTTGGTGTAACCTTTGGCCCAGAATATTTTGTTGCTATCAGAAGTGACAAGTCTGACAGGGCCCAAGGCCCAAAGGATTTGGGACAGTTCTTCCTATTTCTGTATATAGGCTCAATAGTTGTTGTCTCTATATTTTACTATAGGGTTTAATACTGTATGGCAACAGTATGATATTTTGTTCTCCACTAATAAAGTCTAAAGAGAGGATCACATTGAGGAAATAAGACTCGGATCAATCATCAAGTTGTTAAGAATTCATCAGTTTTTTATTCTAATGGACTGACTTTAAGGCGGCCCACCTGCCCGCGTTTTATCTGAGTTAGCTCACGACGCTAAAGGAGACTGAAGTAGCATTAGGGCAACACAGCAGGAGGCCCAGCCTTTTTGGGGTGGTTTTATTGGAAGGCTAAATTGGCATCTTCCACAGATTGGTATTCTTTCTATCTACCTGGGCCACTTCCAGGGCTAGCTAGCCAGTGATGGCTACTAGTTCACGGAGATGATTTATACTTAATCAGAGCTACTCTAATACAATTGGCTCAAAGCCTTTTATCTTATTTTGGTTGGCCTGATGGCCCAGTCCATGTTGGACTCTTCTAGATATAATGCAGATGACAGTTCATATGACAGCCCTCTTGTTCTAGGATTCATTTAAAGTTTTAGAATGGTAAATATTATGGGAAGCATGTTTGAGGTGGTGGCTGAGGTGGATTAATTAATGGGCAGTAATTGCATATACCATTAATTAATTGTAATACATGAGTATGTTGATGTCAGGATATGATTTGATCACTGATTTCACAACCTGTGGCCCGCATTATTTTGTTGAAACCCTTCCTAAGAGCAATTAACTGCTGGCCCACGTTATTTTGTTGAAACTGTTAATTAGTCAATATCAAGAAATCCTGACAACAGGATAGCCTTTTTTAATTAAATTGAATTCTTTGTATTTTTATTTGAATTTTTAAAAATGCAAGAACTCATAGACACTTTGCAAAGTTCAAGTCAAACTGCATATTTCCAATGGAAAAAATGAATTAACTGGAATCAGTTTTGAAGTGTTCAAATCCATCAACTTTTTTCATTAAGTTTACTATGTTTTTTGAAATTGCAGGATTGTCAAATCCAAGAACAAAATTTCAAATGTCTTTTGAATGCCAGTAGTAAACTCAGATATTAATTTCAGGAACTGGAATCCAAATTGAATGTAAAGTAAGAAACTAGGACAAATCAACCCAAATCAAGAAGCTCCACTCTGGATAAAATCAAATGAAAAATTCTATCTCAACAACCATGTTTAGACATGAAATTAAGTGAAATGTAAAATTATCTAAACTGGAAATGATGTAATATTCTGCACTCTAAATCACTAACATAGCAACCAAAAAACTGTATAATGATATATGAGCTACCCTCCTGATGACGCAGAATTTTTTTAAAAGTTTTTTGGCCCCCCGCGTAGCCAGGGGCCATAAAACTTTATTTCAAGGAAGAAAGGAGGGGAAAAGATAAACCATCAGTTTACTACACTATCTATCCATGTATTGCTATTAAGGATACTTGATTTTAATATATTTTAAAAAACCCTAATAATAAAATAGAATTGTATTATAATCTTTTTTATCACATTGCCTTTTCCTTGTTGTGTTGATAGTTCATTTGCTGTTGATAATGTGCTTACATTTATTTGGATAGTTTCACATCCAGTTGCCTTGGCAATAGGAAACCAAGCCGCCTCCACAACCACAGTTGGTCTTGGGGAGGCAACTGATTTCCTATTGACAAGGCAACTGGAGGCAAAAATATCTAATTAAATTTAAACACATTATCAACAGCAAATGAACTATCAACACAACAAGAAAAAGGAAATGTGATAAAAATAGATTATAATATAATTCTATTTTATTATTAGCATTTTTTAAAATCTATTGTAATCAAGCATCTAAATTTTAGCTGTCCTAAAATGGAATACAGTGACTTTTGAGAATTTCTATGATTCCTAAAAGATTTAGCAAAAATCCACTCTAGGTTCTTTAGCATACTTTTTGAGACACCCATAAATTATATTTATTTCAAATTCACCTCATTTTTGATTTGAAATTTTTTTCTTGGATTTGACAATCCCGCAACTTCAGATTTGTTAATTTTTACATGATGTCTATGATTTGTTTGGCATACAGGAAATCTCAAACTGTACATTATAATCCCACATTTCTGATTCATGTATCCCACATTTGTTTGCTATGTTTTGTCTTTTATTAGTTGAGTTATCTGCTCAAGGGATTCAAAATTTGCCAATTCAAAGAAATGAAAAAAATCAAATTAAATGGTTGATTTTATTAAATATTTTAATTTTCACTCAGCTGAGTTGCCTGCAAAAGTGATTCAAAATTTGGACCAAGGATTTGACAATCCTGCATTTTTACGTTTAGGTTCTGAATTTAGAGTACTATTCATTTGATATTGATATTATGTATATTTTTCTATATACTAACCCATTCTTAGTATCATGAACAACATGTTTTGTTCATGTACATGTTTTGTCCAAGTACAATAAAATTTGTTCCTAACTTGGTATGCTAATTATGTGTGGAGTACAAATTTTTTAAAAAATAATCACACTCAGGGTTTATATGTAGATCATACAGTTCAGAGACATATGTAGTGTGATGGATTATTTTTATTAATTATATTGCTTATATTATGACTTTAATATTTTCAAAGCGCTACAATAAAGTGAATTTAAAAACTACAAGTGATACATACCAGCCAATCAGAATGGGCATACATTTGTGCTGTTTTGTGCTTGGCTCAGACCAGACACACCTCAATTATTACACCCAGTTCAACTTAATGAAATAAGCCTGTTGAAAATAGGACAT
Organism: Entomophthora muscae; assembly: GCA_014839935.2. NCBI lineage: Eukaryota > Fungi > Entomophthoromycota > Entomophthoromycetes > Entomophthorales > Entomophthoraceae > Entomophthora > Entomophthora muscae. The sequence continues at coordinate 12,315 of QTSX02000228.1, read as the reverse complement.
GTCTTTGTTTGCAAATTGGCACAGCAACTTGTGGTCAATCTAGAACCAGACCACTGGGTTCTCTGGTGCTAGATTGACTACAAGTCAGTGTGCCAATTTGCAAACAAAGACATGTCCTATTTTCAACAGGCTTATTTCATTAAGTTGAACTGGGTGTAATAATTGAGGTGTGTCTGGTCTGAGCCAAGCACAAAACAGCACAAATGTATGCCCATTCTGATTGGCTGGTATGTATCACTTGTAGTTTTAAAATTCACTTTATTGTAGCACTTTGAAAATATTACATTTATAATAAAAAACAATAGAATTAATACATATCAAAGCAGCCAATATTAACTTGTGGCATGATAAAAATCAATTATTACTGTAGTTAAATGTAAATTACTTATTATAACTATAAAAACTTGTAAATGTTAAACCAATATAAATTAAATAATAAAATTATTGGGGGCAAGTTCTATTGGGGGGATAGAATTGGACAGTGCAAACTATTTGGTGGGCTGGATTGCAAGGGGAGGACTTGATTGGCTGGGGGATTGGGTTCCAAACAACTTGATTGGTTGACTGGGGACTAGGAAAGCAGGAGGACCCAGTGGCAATTGAGTGCCTTGAGCAGCTCAGAGGAATTAGTGATGCATGACATCATATTCAGACTCAGGGAGGATGGCAATTGGCTTGTACACTAGGGAATTGCAAGGGGGCAGCTGTGGTTCCTTTGGTGATTGGCTGCTGCTGTGAGAATTCACAGCCATTTTTTGAACATTTCAGCAACCTTCTGGCAGGAAAACAGAACAGTGTGGTTGTTGGATGCACTAATCACCTGGCTGAAGGTTGTGGGGTTGCACCCACATATGATGTTCCCAATGTTGAAGAACAACACATCACCCAGGTGAAGATCAGCATGTCCAACAGGAAAAATCAAGACGTTGTGGCTGCCTGCTTGAATTTTTTTGGAGACCGCTTCAGTGCACTCCATTTGGTGGCTCAGGAATATTAAGAATTTTGAGGTGGCCAAGCTCCAGGTGGCTAGCAGGTTGGAGAGAAATTTCCTGTACCAGTATATATTGGTGTAACTGGTTGTGGTTCAGTAAAATACAGTCTCTTTTAGGGAAGCTGCAAGGAACACACCAATCACAATTCCCTCTGACTCCTTCTTTTTACCCTTTGGGGCGTTCTTTTTACTTAAAGTGCCATAATTATTGATAAGTAATGACAATTTATAGTAAGATATAAAAGTTAAATTGTCCAAAATGAAGGACAGGCGGCAGGTGATGGTGGCACCAATCACAGGGTTATAGGGCAAAGAAGATCCATCATCCAACTCATTGGCTGGTCAATTGGTCAGAATCAGAACCCTGATTACAAGCCCATGCATCAGGATCTGCGCAGTGCAGCTGACAATAAATATGCCCTGGAACCCAAGTAGGCAACAGACCTCAGTCAATTGAAGGTATGGGTAACATTGCAGAAGGTCAAATATGATGGGATATGCTTCCTTGATCTGAGAAACTTGTTGCTTCTTCGGCTTCTTGGCCAGCTTGGTACCACCTTTCTTCAAAAAAGCCTGGAACTCTTGCTTGATCACTGCCTTGATAAATTGAAGCCAAGTGGCAATATCTACAAAATTTACGCCATTCTGCTTTAGGCTCATAATCTCCTCTATCACTTCATTGTTTATGATTTGACGTTTTGGGGTGCTTCAGGAATAAGGAGACCTAAATTAGACAGGGCAAGGTTTACTTGGCCTGAATTCTCTGGCAATGATTAGATAGGGATGGAGGGGGCCGCAGTTGCCCAGTCTCCAGAATGTGGCACAGGCGCAGATTAGGCCTGGTCCTAGGGAGCACCATACTAGCTATCAGAAAAGCCACCCATGGATGGGGCTGGCGATACATAAAACTCATACTCCTCATAACTTGCATTGAATTGGGTGTGCACAGGAAACACAGTAGTTGTACTCCCTTGATCAGCAGCCTGAGCTTGGAGTAGCTCCTGGTACTGCTCCTTGACAACATGAAATTTATCTTCACTGGTGAAACTCATTGTAAACAAAAAGCAATAAAAATTCTATTAAAAACAGAAAAGCAAAGTATTTCTTTAATATTAATTTTATTTAACTGTGTGCTCCTTTTTGAGATATTCTCTCAGGCATAAATGACCAAATTTAGATGAACATACATTGAAAATAATGCTGTAGTTCCCCAAATAGATTTTGGTGGATTCACTCCTGAAATCCACTATTTCCAATTTGAGTCCCAAAAATAGTCAATGTTTTCAAAAAATGAGTCATTTTGTGTTTGAGCTCATCACTTTTGGGACCCAGGATGGACCCTGCAGATACTGCCAGGGCAGGAGTGATTCCCACACCTGGATTTTTGCTTTTCAAAGCATATCAGGTGTGTGCAAATCCCTGCCACCTGCTTTCCCCGCCCAGCAGCTGGATGTGGGTTTGATTCCTGCCTGGGGCTTTAAACTTGTTACTTCTGTAACAAAATTTAAACTGGCATCCAATCCACAATAATAAAAATAAGTGTACTTTAATTATTTTATTTTTTATTTTTAATATTTATTTAAAAGTCATAAGAAAAGAAGAACAGTTTTTACTTTAAAAATAATCTTTTATGACTTATTTTATTATACTATTCAATGTAGAATAATGATATTAGCAATGAAATTAATTCATTAAAGATTAATTAATAGGGCCCAAATACTATGTTTTTGGGTGCCAACATAATGTTTTACACTTTTTCAAGGGTATTTTTTTGGTAAACCTTTTTTCAGAAAATAACTCTTAGGAGACCAACCCACTATTTTCTGGGATAAGGTGGGAAAAGCCCACTATAGAATTTGGTGCTAACTTAAATATGTACAACATAGTTTTTATCACCCAATACTACAGCCCAGAAGCCAGGATGATAGTGTCAATTATTCCAGAAAAGTTGATGTACACTATTCCAAACAACTTATTGAATTATCTAGGGGAATTTCAGAGGTAGACACAGACATTGGTTTGGGGGTATGAAGCAGCTTTGTGTCCAGTTGGTAGGCAGGTAAAAGGCTGTATTGTCTTTAAAAAGTTAGGGCTCAGTGGTAAACCAAGGTCTCTTTCTGCTATATTGGGTCAAATCTTTAGTATGGACCAAAAGTTTGTGAGCTAGTATATTCAAAGTGATTATCTTTTATATTAATTTTTCAAAGGTTACTCTGTGAAGTAGACAGGACCAAATGGAACAACTAGAGTACAAAAACTTGCAGGTGGTGGGGCAGGCGGGCTGGAAGGTTTAGAGTTAAACTGAAATATTGCTAAGATAAAATATAGCAATAATTGGGAAACCTAATACATCATAAATTTTATTTAAAAATGACAATGTGGTTTGATCTTGGCCTGGAAGGTACTTATACTGCTCTTCCAGGCCTCTTTGTCTGGTTGGTTTTATTAGGCTTGGGAGGGCTGGCGTCAGGATTTTAGAGGGAGCAGGGTGGCATAAGGCACAGGCAGGTCACCATAGGCTGTCACTGTGGAATAGACTTTTGAATCCTTCTTTTCAACAACTTGATAATTAGTGTTGGGCGGATTTTCAGGGCCAGTGTCATTTCCTGGAATTTGGACAGTTTTAGGGTTAATTCTTATTATCAGACTTACTAATTCTGCTGCCTGGCTCAGCAGTGTCACATGATGGCATCTTGGGAAAACTCCTGGCATATGGAGTAGGTGAGTAATCATTGGTTGCACCAGTGTTGGACAGGTTCACAGGGCAAGTGCCAAGCCCTAGGCTGGGGCAGGTTTGGGGGATTTCTCATTGGCAAGGTTGCTTATTTCACCGGCCAAACTGCTGGTGTTGCAGGTTGATACTTCATGTAAAATTCTATATTTGGGCACAGATGGGTTGCTTGAAAACCCCTGTGATGTTGGCAATAATTTTGATCCTGGAAGGTTGATATTAACTTCTCTTTCAGGTTCACTATTAATGGGCTGCAGGCAGCCAAGCCCAAGGCCTTCTGAACTGGCAGGCTGTGGGGAGGTAGGCTCAGGGTTCAAACCCCTCCCCATAAATTAGATTTTAGATAGGGAAAATTATCATTCTGTTTCAACCAAGATTACTCCTCTGCTAGCCAAAGAATCTCAGAATAAACAGGGGGCGCTCAAAGAGCTGCCCCATGACATGACTAATAGTATGGATCAATCTGAGTGCAATGTAAAATTGCAGGCACTTTCAGGGATCCATCCTGCAAGGGGTTCCTGAAAACTTGCAGGCAGACGGCCCGCAGGCCCAGAGGGTAGGGCCCACCAGAGAATAGGAGCTAACTTTACAATATATGATAAGGATTTTCCCAGGACGGCCCAGGGCTCATTGAAGGGGATCATAGAATTCACAAGTCCAGTAAGAGTGATGTACATTACTCTTAATAGTTGTGTTGAAGTGGACTCATTGTAAATTCACTACCACCTCTGGCTTTGGACCGCTCAATCTTTCCCCGTCATATCAAGAAAGGTCCCAAAACACCCGCCAAACCCCTCCATTTGTTGAATGATTTAGCTCACACGGTTGATGAGAGGTTTGTGCTGGCTTATCCTGTGGAATCCCTGCCTTTGGTTGCTCCTTCCTGGGAAGAAACCCTGGCTAATTTGGACTACCTATTAGCCTGGTGTTGTCTGTTTTTAAAAACTATCAGAGCCACCCAATCAGGTGTTGCCACATTGACGCTTGATAACACAGTTGACCCCCAAATGCCTGGCATCTCTTCCAGCCAATCAGATTTGATTTCGGAAATTGGAGTAAAACTCTCCAGTCCCCCTGAGCCCATCCAGCAAAGTTTTGTACCTAGCCAATCAGGCTCACCCCCAACTGTCATGTGACCAGTTTTTTGCAATCCATTCCTTTTAACCAAGCAAGGGGACTTTCAGTCCCCTGCTTGTCTATTTTCCACTTACATTAAAGTTTGGAGTCACCTGCACCTTAATTTTCTTAATTTTGAGTTGCCTGGAACCAGTTGCGTCCCTAAAGCTCAAAATATTAGAGTGTAGCCCCTGCCCTAAGCTTACCTTCAGCCAGCCAGTTTCAAACCTGGCTTCTCTTCTGGCTCCTTGTACAAGTGTTCTTTCACTTGGTTGTTGTCTCTTTTGCTCTCGCCTTCAAAATCAAAGTTTGAAGCTCAAAATTTCAATTGAATTTTCCTATAATTTCTATTATTATCTTGAATTTTCCTTTAAAAACCATTGTTTTCAAACCCAATTTTGCTTGCAGTTATAATCCAAGGGCCCCAAGACAACAGCAAGGCTACCCAAACCCGTTCTGCTGTTTTCCCAAGGATTTGCCAAAGACTACCCTAGTCTTGCCATTTTCTCTCCGTTTTCTCCAGAAACTATACCATCCTACCCCAAATTTTGTGCTGGTTCTTTCTATGATACTGCCGGCTCTTAAATTTGTCGTCTTTTCCTTGGCTCTGTTTCTCTTGCTTCTGTGGTCCACCTCCCCTGACCTGTGGGGGAAAATCTCCTCATTGGCCCATCTGATAGGTAGCAACCCTGCCAGTCTCTGGGACCTCCCCAGCAGTCTTCTCCTTTCTGGAGAGGCTGTGGTTAAGAGCTTGACGTGTGACAATCTTGACCTGGACGTTGTGGAGCTTGCTTTGCCTAGTTCTGAAGAGGTAGTGCCCCCCACACCTCCTCTCCCCTCCATGGTTCAGAAAAATGTGGCAACCCCCAGGTCCTCCAAGGTGGCCTCTCCCGCTCCTACTTGCACTCCCTGGTTGCTCACTGGTCTGATTCTAATGGGTTTGAACGCCTACTTCCCCCAGTTGTCCCTGGTGTCCTCCCTGTGGTCCCCTCTCCGGGCGGCCATCCCAGTTGCGCACTGGATGGCATCCTGGTGGTTTGTTGCACCAGGATGGGAGCCAAACTTAGTTAGTTTAGCCTCTCTCTCTCACACTCATTGGCTGCCACAGAATCCTGAGGGCAGTTGGGCTGCGGGGTGAGAGGCAGGGTCATTGGAAATTGGTAGGCTGGCAGGTGTTTATATTTATCTTGTAATAGCAGGGGGGCACAGTAATCCAGGATCCTTCTCTGCCAATGATCCCAGTCTCTTGGGTTCTGGCTTCTAGGGCTGTAGATCAGGATTTTCTCTAGAGTAAACTCTGAATATGCTAGGTTGGGGGTGTGAGATTAGGCTGATTGACCACAAATTATCAGGCTAATCATTGCACACAGATCTTTATCAATTATACGCTGTATTATCACTGAGTTATCATTTATTTAAGTGTTGTGAATATATGCTGTATAATTTTTAGTTTATTATAATTGGTATAGCAGTTATACGCCATGTAATTGTTAGTTTATTATGAAAGATGACTGATTGTACACCATATTATCACATATCATCATTCTGATGTGTAGTTATAATACACTGTATATTACTAGTTTATTATAAATGATATAATGATTATACACCATATAAACGTTAGCCAATATAGTTATTATCAGTGATTGCACACTGTATAATCACAAAATCATCAATTGTATATTGCTCATTCCATCCTACTGGACGTTATAATAACTCAGTCCCACCCAGCCTGATAGGTGTATACAAGTATATCAAACAAGTGATGCACATATGGCTAGGAAATACTGAGTTTGGATCAGCATAACACAGTGTATAATCAGTTCCTTATTGGTTTGGGTCAGTATCCCACAGCAGATAAACTTCAGGTCAATATTGGATTGAGTCAGCTATTATACAGTGTATAATCTCCAATTTGAACTGGTACATTAATAAGCAGAAGGCTTTCCAGCCAGAAAAGGACCACTGATTAAGCCCTGGAAATGAGATACTGGAATTCTACCTTCCAATGTAGGAGGACCAAACAGGGACTATTTCTAAGCGTCAACCAAATATGGCGTAGTTTCCTAACACAATAATAGCTGTGTAAAGATGCAGCTAATAATAACTACCAGTAGGCTAGCTCAAGAAGAGCGTAGGCTGTAGTTGAAGCACCATGTACGCCTTCTAAGACCAGTATCAGCACACATGCCAAGGACAACCAATCAGGATAGGCGCAGCCAGCAAAGATGGACCTTTTGAAAAGTTAGCCACTAGGAACTTTCTGAAAGGACAAGAACAAAGGTTGTTGCAGTATATATTGATACAGACACCTGAAAGGATGATAACAAGTTCTTAGTTACACCTGGATAGATTGCAGCTGCTGGCTAGATTGTACTCCAGCTTGAATAAACGTAATTATCTTCAAAGCTCTATTATATTGTAGTCTGTAGTGCTCTTGCATAGGATTAGGTAGAGTACATTGGCAAGGCTAACATCTATCTGTAGCTTTGAACATACCAGCAATAACCCAAGTTGCTCAACAGGGGGATATTCTGTGAAACGTACCAGGCCAAAGGGTGCTCTGGGTGGTTGATATAGCTCAGGCAGATGGTTTGTGTTTCTTGGGGTTGATAGACGTGGGGGAGAGGCCACAGAGGTTAGTCTGCAAGTGAAAAAGAACTAAAATCAAATATGGGATGATCTGGTTGAACCAAACATTTGTTTCACTTTATTTCAAGAATGGCAATGGGCAACTTCCTGGCAGCCCAGGATATAAGTATGCTCAACTACCATAGGAAAACTTTTGTAATTCCCTTTGGGCCAGGTAGTAGCATCTACCAGGGTTAGGCGACCCTTGGTGGCATCTTGCATGGGAGATCTTTCATTGGCTGGGTCAAAATGAGAAGACTCAAATTCCCTTTTTGAGTTACAGGATTAGTAATCCTTAGATGGCCCATATTCCAGGGAAGTTTCTACAATTTCCTGGCTGTGATGGCCCCAGTTATCTTGGGGTCATTGGCCAAGCCTGCGCTCCCATTGGTGGGACTAACAGGATTTTTTTGCAGGGGAGGCATAGGCGCTGGTGACTCTAGACTGATGGGCATCAGGAGTTTCAACAAAGACAGATTCAGCTCTGGGTTGAGCCCAGAAAAACGCAGGCAGCTGGTCCTGCAGGCTGGCGCCCACAGGGTGTTGGGGCTCAAATCCAGTAGCTGAGATTCTTCCATAAGCATTGTTAACAAGAGTTTTTTATTTGTGACATCATTACCTTCTCTCCTGGCGCTCCCCTCCTTACCTGCCTTCTTGTCCAAGTATTTCTGTATGGCTCTGTGTGTGTTGGGCAGATTGGAGACAGTTTTCTAGATGTTCCTTTTTTTTTGGGGGGGGGGTAACCTGCCCATTAGAAGCAGTACTGTGGGGTCTTGTAGTGTAGGCGGTGTCCTTGGATGTAATTGACTTCATATATTAGCACACCCTTCTTGGATGGGCAGGAGGTTGGAATTTGATTTTTGGTGGGGAAGCAAGCCGCCTTTTTTATTGAACAGCAAGGATTGGTAGAAGATGATGTGGATTTTCCAAGTAGACAGCAGGTCCAGTTTATACACCACTTCCCCTATTTGCTTAACAATTTTATAAGGGCTGCAGCAGTGGTGGGCTAATTTTCTACTAGGCACATGTGAGGGAACGTTCCAGGAGTCAAGGTAAACTTTTTTTGCCTATTTTTAAAGGTTTCCCAGGGTTCCTTTTCTTATCAGCAAACACTTTGTAGGTCTTGACAGCGCAGGTTAAATTTCTAAGGCAGGTTTCTTGGGTATCATGTATTTGTTTAATCCAGGTTTGCCCTTCTGTATTCTGTTCCTTGCTGCCAATGCTAGGGTCCCATGATAGATCAAACCCGTAGTTGGCCTTAAAGGGGGACTACATGTGAATACTTGATGTTTGCTGTTATAAGCTTATTGTGCCATGGGTAGCATCTCTGCCCAGTTTCCTTGTCTGTGTTGGTATAGAGTTGGAGATATTGTTCCAGGATTTGGTTGACCCATTTGGTTTGTCCATCCATTTGTGGGTGGTAGGAGGCTAATATGCAGCGTTTTATTTCAAGATCCTTTGTTACTTGGGTCCAATAGTGTGAGGTAAACTGGGGTCCTCTGTTAGTGATGATTTCTTCTGGTGGGCTATGTTGCTTAAATATGTTGTTGTGCAAATGTCTGGAAGTCTTGGCTGCTGTACAGTGGGTGGTGGTTAGGATGAAGTAAGCCATTTTGGTGAAGCGGTCTACCATAACTAGGATTGCTTCAAAGTAGTTTGAAGGGGGAAGCTCTACTATGTAATCCATTGATACTGATTTCCAGGGTTCAGCAGGGATGTCCAGAGGTCTCAGTAACTCTTCTGGCTTAGAGCAATGTGTCTTGGTTCTTCTGCAGGTTTCACACCCATTGATGTAGGTGGTTACTTCTTTGTTCATGCCAGGTCATGCATAGGTTTACTTGATGTTTAGGAGGTATTTGTGTCTATCTGGGTGGCCGTCAATCTCAGAGTTGTGGTGGTCAATCAATATGTTGATACGGGTTAGGCCCTCAGGTACATAGATCCTGTTGTGAAGCAGCAGGGTGGTGCCTTTCAGCAATTAAACTTTCTTTGAGTGAAGATAATCAGGTCCTTTGCCAGGGTGTTGACTATTTTGGTTGATTAAGCGTCCTGATTCTGTGCTTCTATCATGTTGGGCTTGGTGGCAGCAATCTTCAAGTACTTCAGTTGTATACCTAGACTTATGGGGTCAAACAGTGTGTGTGTTGTGGTCCTTGGTCCCGGATGTGGAGGGGATCAGGTTGGATCATCTACTCAGCGCTTCAGGTACCACGTTCACTTTTCCTGGCTTGTAGTCTATGATCAAAGTGTAGTTGGCCAGTTTCAAGGCCCATCTGGCCTGTCTCTAATTCAGCTGTCTAGGTTTAAAGAAGCAAACTAAGTTCTTGTGGTGGGTTAAAACCTTTACTGTGAATTCAGCGCCATACATGTACCAGCTCCAATGCTTCAGGGTCTTCATTATTGCAAGCATCTCCTTTCTGTATATCAGATAGTTTCCTTCAGAAGGCAGCATCTTCTTGGAGTAATATGCTACAGGATGTAGCATATTACCCCCTACTTTCTGAAGAAGGACCCTGCCTACTGCAAAGTTGGATGCATCTGTCTCCAGCACAAAAGATTTAGACAGGTGTTGGAAATTGCGCCATTAATGCCATTTCAATATGGCCTTCAAATATTGATAGCTGCAAAGATTTGGCTGGGTTTGCTTTCAATTTTGGATATTCCTTGCCTTCTGCAAATGAGTCTGGTCTAATATCCACCCATTCCAGATTATTGTACCTGTCTGTGAATGATCCTGGTATGACCTCATCCCAACATGACCCCCTCAGCCACTCTGTCTTTCTAATGAGTGATCACTGTCCCTTGTCTACTATTTAAGTAGAATCATTTCTCCTAATAAAGACAAGTTTATCCACATTTGCATTGGCTTTAATAATCTTCAAGCTTTTTCTTGATCTTTCTGCCAAAAGAACTTTCACATCTCATTTTCCAGGAAATTAAGTTACATGCTCTTAATTTTGCCCTGAAGGCTAACCCAAGGCTAGCTTCAAACCTCAAATCTTTTGTTATAAAGATTTCCTGACGTGTCCTTCTGGATATTGCCCCCAGGAGCCAAACACAACAAAATGGTGCTCACTACAGGGGCTGAAAGCCCTTTGGTTACCCTGTTCCCACACACATTCTCTGGTCCTTCTCCCTTTGTTTCTGAAGTACCTGAGCAACCAAAAGTTTCTAGTCCCCCTCTAGAAGAAGACATAACTAATGCCCCCTCAACTCCTATGGTATTGGTTCTGTTCCCTGGGCCCGTGTGGGCCCCCTTCCAGCTTTCTCTCTCAATTACAAGCAAGCTTGCGCTGCCGCCTGCTCCCTTCTCCACTCTGGCACTGTAGCAATGCACACTATCCCTGTTCTCTGTCCTGGGTACGCTTAAAAAAAACCTGTACTCCTTCCTTTTGGACTTTGGTCTCCCCCCACATTGGTGGAGTCCATGGATACAATTGGTGTGTTGGTCAACCAGTTCATTCAACCCACCTTGGTTCACCATCAACTTGCATTAAGATCCCAGAATCAACTATTAAATTCTGTAGCCACCGCTGTCTCAAACAACCATGCTCAGAATATGGCATATCAAGTATGTTTCCACAGTCTCTTTGCGTGTATTTCCAATAACCAACACAACTTGCTGGCCTCTCAGAAGTACTTAACCTCCTCCCTGAATTCTCTTTGTTCCTTGCTCCCTGGATACATCAGGGACCAACTATGCAAATTAAATGAGCATCAGGCAGCGTGGCGTGAGCAAATTGAGGCCTTTCTGCTAAATCATTGCCAGGATTTTGAGACTCTGGTTAATGAACTTAACCAATTCAGAGAGCATGTCAATTTGCAACTTGAATTAGTGGGAGCTCATGTTGATACTTGGGGCCGCCATCTGCAGCTTCAATACGGTCTGGATAAGGCAGCACTAGGCAACACTCCATATCAAGTACAAAATTATGTGGATAATAGAGTAGCATCTATCAAGGTGACTCCTCCTGCTCCTCCTGTCAAGACCCCATCTGATTTTGAAGCAAAGGTATGGGAAGCAATAGCCAAACTCAAGGCTACCACTTGACGTCAAACTTCTGTTAGAACCCCCCTCCAGTCAAACCTATACCTGACCCTCGCATTGCCTTGCTCACTGATCAAGTGGCTACCTTGCAAGGAGAAATCAAGTATTTGAGACAATGCCTCTCTAATTCTGAGGACTTGTCATCTGAATCTGAATATGAAGAGGAAGGTGAAGTTGTTAATACTCCTGCTCATGGCAATCATGGTTGCTGTCCTGGTTTGGAAGGCCAACCCCGGGTCAACTGCACATGTGCACTAGATCAGCTTGCAGAAGAAACAAATGATATAGATAATAGGCAAGACACATTGGAAAGGGATGTACAAAACTTCTCCCCTTTTACTGAGAAACTGAATAGACAAGTTGTCCCCTTAGTTGCTCAGATCACTTCCCTGACCACCTGCCTCAATGGGGCTGCTGGCACCTTGGCGGTACAACAAATTAAGATTGACAAATTTGGAACTGCTATTGCCACTGCCAGGGATATTAGTAGACAGAACAGCTCTACCTTGGATACCCTAGAGGAAAGCCTTTGACTCTCTGGGCTAGACAACCTGCTGCTGAATCCAAGTTTGAAGGCAACTCTCATATTAACATCCTATACCCTGGTGAAAACAGTCAGTCCTTGTCCATTGACCTGAACTACAAACCAACCTTCAAGCAGATATTCAATCCTAAAACCTCTACCATTGCTGCCTTTCTAACAATTTACAAAACTGCAATGTGTAGGGCTACTGATGAACTCAAAACGGAACATATCCTCACCTGTCTCCATCCCACATGCCAAGAAGTAGTGATCCC